>APFE030458258.1:26664-75112 GCA_000404065.3 Pinus taeda
GGGGTGAATGATCGGCTAAAAACAGAGTGGAGGTGATGGCGAGAACATGACCAAGGCTCAAAAGTTGGCGATAAGGCATTCACAATGGTTATTTACTGGTTCATTTTTTAATGAGCTTAAACACTGGGGGAAACACTTGCTCATGAATTATGTTTATATTTTTTAACAAGCTTGAACTATGCACTAAAACTACTCGTGGAGAGTTTATTTTTTAATGAGCTTGAACTTTGCGACAACATTGCTCGCCATGATGGTCATTGATTTTTTGATTTACCCTTGACATTTTGTTCTTTCAAAGATTGTAATACCTGTTCATTTGCTTCATCAAACTGATTAGAAATGAAAACATATGCATGATAAATGAGTTAAAACACTAATATTTTACTTGAATTACGTGCATAGTGAATTAAAAGTGACTTTTACCTCTCATTTTACCATTTCATTTGAATTTGGTTTGTTGGAGCTCTGGAGGTGCTTTTCCCCCCTGATTTTCACTAGCGGATTTCGAAAGATTCTGTGGACGATTTTGGATGCCGTTCGGACCAGGTAGGAGCTAAACTTGTGCTCTTTCATTACATGCCTTTCATTTTGGATTTTGAGCTCATTTCCCTATCTTGCTGAGCCCCTGGGGTTTGAAGAACTCGCCCTAGGATCATCGCATCCTCCCTTAGTTGAAAGGTGTGATGCATACTGATGTCTCCACTGACTAGTCAGTATGCATCGCTCCTAGAACACTTGCTGGGGTGCGATGGACGCAGGGAGGAAATTTTTTGCATAGTTTCCTCATGAAATTTTTGCATGTTTTCACAAAATGAAGATCCCGACTCTTCCCTTGTTTGTTTTTCAGAGATTCATCGAAGGAAAATGGTTGTCACATGGCGAGAAAATGAGCATGAAGAAGAGGACGCTATTGCTTTACATGATCTGAGTACAGCAGCTACATTAAGGAACTATGGCTTGCTAAAGTTTTTCCGTATTTCGAGCATGAGGCAACAAATCAGTTTGTTGCAGTATTCCTCAATGCCTGGGATCCTATCAACTAGGTATTCGAGATTAGGGGCAAATCGATCCCCTTAACAGTGGTGGACATCTATTTTCTGACCGGCTTATCGAGGCATGGTGCCCCTCTCTCTTTATCAGGCTCCGCCCATGGGGGTGAGTCTGTAAGGGAGTAAATTCACTGGCATTGCAGAGAGGGATCTCAGCCGAGTGTGGACGGCAAGATCAACATCCGAGACGTCACTGACTGGCCCTTGCAGACCATCCTGTTTACTTTTGCTAGACTGGCTAGTAGTTCTACTCTTCATATAGCCAACAGATCTTATATGCAGTATGCTTTGGAATGCCTTGAACTGAATGTGTTCAATTGGTGTGATGCAGTACTTTCTGTGATGAAGGAACAATTGACTAAGGTAAAGAGCGGGAGATCCAAGAACTTTGGCTATGGTTCTATTTTGACTGCTTTCGCCTTGGAGCGAATCCCACTAATGCAACCACAATATATATCATTTGGCCTACCTCCACTGACCGAACCACGAATGCAGAGATGGGTCGACCTCATGTCTCGACATGCTGGTCAGCCCCATATTTCTTTTTCTGAGACCTTATTTGAGTGGTTTGACCATTAGGAGATGGTCTATGCTAGGTTCCCATATGATGGTATGGATTTCCGAGGTGATCCAGATTTGGTGCTGCCGGCTGGAGAGCAGTGGGGTGTCATTGGTAATTTTCTTCTGACCATATCTCTGTTCATTGTTGTTTATAATGTTCTTATATTATTATGACCAATACTAATCAAAACTTATGCGCTCATGCAGATGTTGGCCCAGTTCCACCAGTTTGAGTGACATACTACCGGAGTGCCGAGTCGATGGACTAGGCTTTTACGCATGATTGCACAGGCGGTGACTTGTTATCACCAACATCATTAGGCTAGGGTGCCCCCTAGAATTTCTAAGTTTTGGGTCATTTGACCAATTATGTCTTAGTTACAGAACATTATGTGTAGACTATAAATAGTTATGGAATATATTTTTGATTTTCGGAGCTTTATTTTGGTATAGATACATAATCCTACTGCATATATTGATGTGATGCTTCTTTTTATAAATGTCACAAATGTCTATCTAACACATAATTTGCTAATGAGTCTATTAATGTGTTTAAACTTTTGGAAATATGTTGATATTGGATGAAATCAAACTGTCTTTCCAAAATTTTGACCCTTAGGAACATGTGATAGATAGCTGGATTTCGTACAACATAGATTTTGGTGAGTTGTAGAATGACGAGCTATGAGTCTGGCCTGACGATAAGTCGGCATAGACCATGTGTGATGGCATCAGAAAGGAGTTCTATCAATGCGCTATACTCAACAATATTGTTCGTAGACCGACCAATACACACTCCTATGAAACTTGCTAACTTGCCGCTGGGATTGAAAATGGCCCATGCTGCAGAAGATAGATTCCGCAAACTACGACTTGCTCCTTCGGCATATCCAACGAATGATTCCAGTAGGTTCGACATCTGCAACGAATGCAAAAAGTGGATTACTTAACCAAATTAAATGCTCTTGGCGAAAACGAAAATGTAACAAAAGCACGAGGATCACTATGTGAAATCAAGCATAGTAACGCTTGAGGTACAACCCGTTACGAGGTTGCGCCAGTGGAATCCCATCATAGTCCATCAACTCGTAGGCTCCTTTTGCTAACACTCATTTAACAATATAGGGACCCATCCATAACGATTTGAATTTCTCCGCTCCCAATTTATCAGATTCCTGGTCATAAAGTAAAACCAGGTCAACCTCTGGGAAGACGCGAGGTTTGACATTCTTGTCGAACTGTGATTTGACTCATTTCTTATGAGCCTCATTAGCCGAAGCTGCATCACAATGGGTTTCATCCAAGTGGATTAATTCCAAGAAATGAGCCTCTTCGTCTAAGGTTCTGGGGAGAAGGTCGACTGCAAGTTTGAGGGATGAGATTTCACATTGAACCGGTAAGATTGCTTCCAGACCGTACACTAATTGAAAAGGTGTGAATCCGGTTGCATTTCTTACCGATGTTCGGCATGCCCACAAGGCCGAGTACAGGATTAGGTGCCAATCTCGTTTAAGGACTCCGATTATCCTTTGCAACATGCGCTTTAGGACTTTGTTGATTGCTTCAACTTGTCTGTTAGCTTGCGGATAGTACGGAGTAGAGCTGTCTTGGGACAATCCTAATTTGGAAGCCAACTCAACCATCATGTGATTGTGAAAATGTGATCCATGATCTGTGATTATGGCCTGTGGAACGGCGAATCTGGAGACTACGTGATTGAAAAAGAAAAGGGCAGCCGTTTCGCCGCTGTTGTTTAATGTAGGCATCGCCTCGGCCCATTTGGTAAAATAGTCCACCGCGACTATTATGTACCCATGCCCCCCGGTCGAGGTGGGGTTACATGTGATGAAATCTATGCCCCATTTGGCGAATGGCCTAACAGCTACTACTGGTTGCAGTGGTGCGGGTGGTCTTCTGGTTTTGCTATCGAAAATTTGGCAAGCATGACAACTTCTAATTGCGGTTATGCAATCTTTGAACATTGTTGGCCAGAAGTATCATGCTCGTAAAAAATTTTGCACCGTAGCATAACTAGATTAATGCCCCCCACACGTGCCTGAATGGCAGTCTTTCAGGACTTTTTCGACCTCCTCAAGGGTGATGCACCTCCGCAGAACTGTATCGATGCCACGATGGTAAAGAGTATCACCAATGATCACGTAGTCGTTTGCTTGGTATCGAATACGTCATTGTTCGGAGTGCGAGGTATTAGACCTGTATGTTTGTGTCTGGAGATAAATGATTATATCTCCGTACCACAAATCGCTTGAAGATATCAGAAACAAATTTTCATCCACGATTGCTTCTTCGGATGTTGCATCATTGGACGATGATGGGAGATCTCATAGTAACTCCGCGAATACCAGGGCTTTCTTTGATTTGGATATTTGAACTCCAAATCAAACTCTTGTAAAATTGCTATCCATTTCGAATACTTGCCCCCCAGCAACTGTCGCGACAATATATAAGTCATGGGGTTCCAATCTGATAAAATGGTAGTTTTTCTGAAGAGGACATAGTGTCGAAATCTTTGTATCGCTTGAACAGCTGTGAGGGCGAGCTTTTCAACGTAGGAGTATTTCATTTCTGTATCATTTAAGTTTCGGCTTAAATAATATATAGGATGTTCAATTCCATTGTCTTCTTGAACTAAAACCATTGCTATGGTTGTATCTGCTGCAGCCAGATACAGGTTAAAGTCTTTTTGATAATCAGGGGCATACATTAATGACGCTTGTATTAGAGATTTCTTTAAGGCATCAAAGGAAGCTTGCGCGACTTGGTCCCAAATGAAGGGTACATCCTTTTTCAAAAGACGAGTATAGCCTTTAGCTAGTTCGATGTAATTTGGAATGAACCTCTTGAGGAAATTTGCTTTCCCTTGGAGTTTCTAAATCTGAAGTAGGCTTGAAGGTGGAGGCAAATCGATGATTGCCTGAACCTTGCAAGGGTTGAGAAGAACCCCATCCTTTGAGACAACGAAGCCAAGTAAACGACCAGAACTAACACAAAACACACATTTGTACGGATTGAGTCTTATCTTGTAGTGTCGGAAACGTAGAAATATTGCTCTCAAATGGCGCGTATGATCGGTCCGCTTTCACGAATGAGCTAGGAGATCATCGAGATAAGGTTGAACGATGTTTTTGATGTCATGGAAAGCATAGTTCATTGCTCTCAGAAAAGTTGCCCCTGCGTTCTTCAATCCAAAGGGTAGATTGCGATATGCGAATGTGCCCCACGGACAAATGAATGTAGTCTTTGACTGGTCCTGTGGGCAGATATTTATTTGATTATACCCGGAAAATCCATCCATGAATGAAAAGATTTCGCATCCGGCGCATTCATCAATTATTTGGTCGATAAAGGGTGTAGGGTAGTTGTCTTTCAGACAAGCTTGATTTACATCCCTGTAATCAACACACACTCTAATCGTTCTTTGTTTTTTCATCACAAGAACAATATTCGATACCCAATCAGTTAGAGGAACGGGGTAAATGAAACCAACATGGAGGAGTTTCTCAACTTCCGCGTTAATGGCAACGACTTTCTTGGGTGCACCTGCCTTAGCCGTTGTCGTACCAGTTTGACATCTGGATACATCTTAATCTCGTGTTCTACTATGCTCGAGTCGATACCTAGCATTTCATCATATGACCAAGCAAAGACATCTCTAAACTAGTGAAAGAGAGTGCTATATATTTCTAGTTCGGAAGAAGAACAAGATTTGCCAACATGAATGTTCTCTACAACATCTATTTTGGTCGAGATGTTTATGGCAATAGTCTCTTCTATATTGGATAGGTTTCTCTCGGAATCCACCATGTTTACAGTATTCGTCAGAAAGTCAAATACTGAGGGATGGTGTAGGTTGTCGGAATTATCTTCTTTCCAAGTCGGAACATGGGAACGATGGTGGTGATCTTCCCATGGTGCCCCATCAATCATCTTAGATTGAATGATTCCTTCGTCTGTAAGGTGTACTTGCGACCAAGGATGTGAAGGGGTGCCATATTCCTTAGACCTATCTATCCAAATGCTTGACGAGCGTTGATGCCGGTTTGCCTCCCATGCTGAGAACATTGATTGCTATAATATTTCCAGTGGGTTTAGAGGCAAAACCTGCAAATGATCCATTTTAACATCGTTTTCTGACATCTTTTGAATGGAAGATATCATATTGTAGGTTCCTACATTAGCCACTTCCGCCAAATTGGTAGGAGGCAGTAGGGTAAAAGTTCCCATTAACGTAGGGTCTTTTAGTAGACCTACTCCGATATTATGAAGCATGCTAGGGCTTCCATGGATATTGGAATGCTTCCGTAAACTGGGCGAACTGTTGGGAAGAAAAGTTGTTGGTCGATGATTGTAATTCCTCCTTGGGAAGGAAATGCAATTTTCCTAAAGTAGGTCGACACAACAGCTGCCATGGCATATATCCAGGGTCTTCCCAGCAGGATGTTGTAATCAAGATTCCTGTGGATAACTTCAACATCGATTTCTACTGTTTTGCCCCCCAGTTCGACTTGCAAGTTACTTAGTATCCCATACGGGGTGTACGTTTGTCCATCAAATGCTTTTAATGTTGTTGATGATCGCGACAAAGATGGAGACCCCAGAGTTTTCCAGCAACTCATCGACATGATACATGTAGATGCCCCCTCATCAATAATTGTTCTATGAACAATTTTGATGAGGGATTTCACTTGAATGAGGAAATCTAGTTGAGCTGGTAACTAAGGGTCGTATCCTTTATGATTAAAAGATACAAGATTGGAATCTGTTGGGTCAATCCCACCTATTGCTGATAATAAAGCCTGCTTTTGGGAGGGGCAATTTTGCAGTACCTCAAGAGTCGACATCGCGGATGGCGATTGAGCTAAATCCTCCACTATATTATAGTGTTGTGCTGTTCGGGCATGAGGATTAAACATCAATTTGTGTACTACTCCCTTTGGCGGTTTTATTGTTAATTCAGGAATGATGGGTGGCATGACTTCTGTTGAAGTCGTTGTTGAACTACTAGGTTGATCATTATCCTTGTTGTTCAACATCTGTGGATTCCCATAATCTGTACTTCTTGTCGTTATTAGAGAATCATCCAGTTGCTTCGAGACTGACAACATTAACACTTGGGATGGGGAAGCATTTTTGTTAGCAACTAGATTTGTTCCTGGGTTTGGAAACGGATCAGTTAATATAACCGAGGTTTTTGAACTTTTGAAAGATTTTCTAAGTTATTCTTTAAATGGACAGTCTCGTGTCCAGTGATCCTCGTCACATATATGACATGGATTTTTTGGTTTCACATTCCCAGAAGGGTTTGCAGAAGATTTTTTAGGAGATGACTCTCCCTGGTTTTTCTTCTTCCTTGTTTTTTCTTCTTGCCTCCTGGTTGCTTGGTTTCTTTGCCTTTGTATGTTGACATGGCATTTACTTCCGAGGCTAGAAATTCGTCATTTGTATCTTGATTCGAAATCGTGCAGGCCTTTTTTGATGTGGCCTTTGCGGTTTTAGTGCTTGTCGTACCTATCACACCATCGCCGGCATGAGAGTCTTTGTTTGATTTAGGAGGTGGAGGGACAGAGAATTTTGGTCTAGGAGTGTCAGGGATTTTATCGTAGAGCATGCCAGACTGAGTATAGATCAAGTCTAGACACTGTGCACAAGCAATAACTTACTCTTCAGTGACGACTCCGCCCTTTGCCACATCTTCTGTAATAGCGGGTAACAATGACTTATAAACCATTCAGCCAATAGCTGATCAGGAACATATGTTTTTACCATTCTACGACGATGCTGCCACTCATGAATATGATCAGATATGTGAGTGGCTGTCATTTGTTTGAAATTGGTAAGCAGCTCAGTTCCTGTTTCGTACCTAATAGGTAACTGAAAATGGGTTAAAAAGGTTGTGGCTAGGGTATTGAAGTTATCAAATGAAGCTCTAGGAAGTTCGATATACCACTTTGCTGCCAGACCAGTTAACGTGTGCTGAAACAGGCAAAGCCGAATCGAATCATCATTAAGAGTGTTTGACGAACACCATAGATGAAAGGTCATCACATGATTCGATGGGTCTTCACCCGGATTTCCATTAAATTTAGGAATATCCGACAGAAGTTTATGGGGAATCGCCGGCCACCAAGGGGCGTAAGCAATTGGATCATTCGTTAGTCGATTTAGATCCGGTAACTCTAGAGTTGCCACGAAGGGCAACTGTTGATTTAGGCTTGGTTGAGCATACCCAGGATAAGACGAAATCGTTTGAGTAGTTGGTCTTTGCATACCAGCATAATGCATTTGATGTTGGTAACTTTGGTAAGGTTGATGGGCATAACCATTATGATATGGTTGATACTGCTGCCCATTACATGCAAAGACTTGTTGCTCATATCCTTGGTAAGCTTGCTAGAATTGCGGTTGTTGGTATTGCACCAGCCATGGTTGTGAAGCCATGGACTGTTGTCCAGGACTCACTGTTTGACCAAGATGGGGATTGGTGTTCCCCATTTGAACATGTGCCATTCCACTAGTGGGTGATTGTGGTTGTGTCGGAGGTACAAGAGATTGTTGTATTACAACCTGCGAAACTTGAGGTTGGCATAGAACTGGTGACACTTGTACTTGTGATACTGCCAAAATAGCCGGCGTAGTGGGAATGTTTATCATAGGTGAAATTTGTTGTATTGAGCATACAACTCTTGGTTGTTGAGACAGGACTGGTATCCAACCGCTAGTTGTGATTCCAGCATAACCCAAATTCTGTTGCGAACCCACGCATGGTTGTCCTTCTGAGGAAGACAATGAAAGGGTATACGACCCTCCATACGACGATAATCCAGTGCTCAAAGGAATAATTTGCCTTTGGGGACCAGTTTGCCCAAATTGACCTTGTGACGGATCAATTTGTCGAGACTCAACGTAAGAGATTCCAGATATAATTCTGGACGAACAAACGAGAACAGTCCATACTGTCGAAATAGCCCCAGGATGGACTCCATCCAGCGATTGAAAGCTGGTTGGGACAGATGGCACGCCGACGAACATTGTCAGAATAACAGAAGGAGCTTCCGCTGTTGCTGTGTCAAGCGACACAGTCCTTGATGTTGACGGTTGTTCAGACATATTAAGTTTATCCAAAAGATTCCTCAACGATTCTTCAGGAACTTCCGAGGGTGGGTGAATATTCTCTGATGAAGAAGGATATAGGGCGATCCTATCTCCAAGTTGCGTTAGGGTGCTAGATGGAGGATCTTCCAGAATCTCTTCTATGGCAATCAATCTAGGAGGAAGAGGTAGACCGTTAGGTCCGTAAAATATTTCTGGTGCCGAAGAAGATGTAAGTTCTGCAGCAGCAGACGGTTAGGGAGTAACACCTTCCGAATCGGCTGTAGGCAGGGCCAGTTCAGGAATAGAAGTGTTAACTGCCACACTAGGATCAGTTGTAATGTCCTTTTGCTGTTGTGGAATTTCTTCTGTAGAGGCAGGGATTCCAGAAATGTTCGGAGTAACCAGAGTCTTTGAGGATGTTGGAGTGCTTGCTCCAACCAACCTAGGGGACTTTGATCTAGTTAAACGAGTTCGCTTCGTCTGGAATGGCTTCGCTTTCGGAGTCAACGATGGTTGACTCGTAAGTCTCTGCGAACAACAGGGTTTTGATTGACTTTATTCCATGATTGCGGATTACTTGATCAACTCAAAATAAAAAGGGAAAAATGTTTTCGGATTAAACGAATTTTAGACGCTTTGACACAACTTGTTTTTTCAACTTTAAAGAGTCGAGAGAAAACAAAAGATGACTCTAGTCGCCTTCAATTTTTATTGAGCTTGAAGTGACAAGCGTTCATAGGACCTTTTCCTTTAAGGAGTCTGAAAAGGAGAAAAATGGACTTCTCTGGAGATCTAGGCAAAGAGGATTACCAAACCAATCATAAAACTGCAGAATACTTTTTACGGTATGGCAGTCAGTCTTCTCGAATGCTGTGTTCGGTGCATTATGATCAATAAGGCAGAAGACACGGCTTCCTAAGAATAAAGGATGCAGCCTATTGTGGTCTCCCAATATATATGCGACGGTACATGGGAGCACAAGTCGTACTGGAACTTGCTGTCTCAGAGTGGAGGAATCACCCAACCAGCACTGAAAGCAACAGTTACTAGGCTTTACGACGCTGGAATACGTCTCTAGCCTAGACCTCTAGATGTTGTGCGTTAAGTTCCAAAGTGTTGTTAGATGCATTGGATTTATTTTAAGTTGATCTTTCTTAATAGTTTGCCTTTCAGGTTCACCACGTGATGTATGTACAATTCCTAAATGCAGTCTAAGATGATAAACAAATGTTTTATCTTCTTTCAGCAATGAAAATCCTAGCTACTAAAGGGAAGAAAGTCAAGCATCTTTACTTCATAAAGCACAGAGCACACGCTAATATGCACAGTCCTAACTCAAGCCAAGCATTCAAAATGCAAATGCACATGCATGCATTTTTTTTCATCTCTCTTAGTGTGTGAATGACATTAAGAAAGCTATGTGCAAAACTGAATTACTTTTAAAGCGACAGTACTCAACAAAATTCTTTTTCAAAACGAAGTGAAAGCAAGAGAGACACTTTGCGATTCTGAAATGGAAACTGCTTTTCGACACTTTAAAACTAGTAATTCAAATCCTATGCAATAGTAACTATATAATCAACTATCTAAAACAATGGAATTGCTTTCTAAAACTGAAAACGACAGCTACGACACTTTCAGATCTAGAGACGACAGTTTGACTATGCTACTTTTTGCAAAAGAGAACTAAAAGGACGCACAATACATAAAAAAACATTTATAGTTATTTGCACTAAGGAGGTGGAATAATGCAAGAGAAGGGGGTATTCACAGAAGTACACTAGTTACAGACAACAAAACTCATGAATAAGACTGAAAACAGTGAGAAAAATCCACAGTCGGAGGGTAAATTCAATCCTCCCTGACCATCACACCTGTTACACAGTGAACTCAATATGCAACGCACCTACTCCAGTCAGGAAGTGCGATGCATACAGGCTGCCTTGAAGGTAGGGTGCGATGGTTACAGTGTGAGACATTGAACAAGATTTCACTCACAATTTGCAATCTAGTTCAGGTGTTTAGGCTGAATAAGTAAATATCAATGTATGTAAAACACAGGGGTGATCTAAGAGGTTACTAGAGCCACCACTCAGGGAAATTAGATTGCTTGCAGACCTATTGTTTAATTCATAAACAAAACATGGAGATTGACTGAAGCAGCATTGATCTACTTTGCATTTGTATGACAAATGCAGTTCAAAGGCTAGCTGGATTGACTTCAGGCTCCGTCTGTATGTTTATAAAAGAAACAAGGATAGATAGGCTAACGAGTAATCTAGTCGCTCCCCAGCGAAGTCACCATTTTATTACACGGGAATAGCGTCCACTCGGATGTTTCTATTCCCACTAAGATGGGTGGCTATCTTAGAAAGAAACAATCAAAGTATACTGTTGATTCCTTTTATGAAAATAGATGAGAGGAGAACCAAGAGGGCCAACCTGAGTCTTGTGCTCGATTTCTTCTCCTTCTTGATAGAGTTTTGCTGCTTCTTCTTTGTTTGCTCCGCTTAAAAAGGACCTGTAGAATCAAAGAAACATACTACTATGCAAGAAACAAGGATCTAAATTCACAAATAATGCAGGATCATATGTGCATTAACCATATACAAGTATATATAAACAAGTACACAAGAATGTGGAAGGAAACAAGAATAACTTTATTCAGATGAAAAGTAGCAAGAAGATTACAACCATGTGCTCTGACCCAGCATCATTCTCCAGCTAAGAAGCCCTTCTTTAACTCAAGAAAAGCAAAATCACCCAACACTGTGAATGTACACCAGAATACCAACAACACTTCTCTATAAGATACAAAATTCTAGCCCCCTGGATCTCTGTGATGAGGGATCCATATATAGATGATTACAAAGAGGTGAGTCATCTTTTGGGATCTTGATTAGTGACCTCTCTCGGATAGTTCCTGCTTCCACTTGGAGAATGACGATCTCTTACTCATTCCAAGTTGAAAATGGAGTGGCAAGTGTCAGAGGGGAAGCTTCTAGAAGATTCCAAGATCTTCCACCTCACATTTTTGTCTTTGCCATTTGTCCATTCTCGACCATCACACCCTACAGAGGAGAAAATTAGTATGCATCACACCTTGTACATTGGGAAGGTGATATGCATCGCACCCTCTGCATTGAGCTTTCAATATGGTCCAATTTTGACCATTTATGAGCAGTTTTCAGTGGAGAACTTCTGGGAGATGATGTAATCAGTTGACCTTGTCCCTGTAGGCAGTGAAGCAACACTTTTTGGGACTTAGGAGCCCTCAGTTTATGGAAATTTATGATTGGGGTTGAAGTTCCCAAAAATGTCTATAACACCCAGGTTCGAATTTATTTAGCCAAAGAAATCCCTACACTATTGGCCCTTTTAGCATCAGTCCACAGAGCGCGAACTGAAGTCTCATTCGAAGCAGTATGGGGGGATGCTGGAACCAAGTTTTTGCACCCTTGAGATGTTTTTGGTTTCGATTTAGTCCAAATGTGCCTATCTTCGCACACTGTTCTAACCTTCAATACCCTCGCAATCTATTATAATCGCCTTTTTTGCAGCCCTAACCAGGGGCTGAGATGCTTTCGCACTACTATGGAAGCGAGCTGCACTATTTTTCCAAACTACACTGTGTATCTTACTTATCTTCTTAAATATCTTAGTTAAGTTCACATAAACAGATATTCTATCTTGCATTTACTTAATCAATACAATTATACACATTCGCGCATCATATACACAATAGAAGTGCAATTTATACCCAATATATTTAATGCATAAAATAGGAAATAAATACACATAATTGATATGAAACTTCTCTTTATTAATACTTCCAACTGTTACAGAGTCGACTCACCCTGCACACTCAGTTGCAGGGGTCTGCGCACTCAGCTACAGACTACTAGGCCTCTACGCACTCAGTTGCAGAGCCTTCTCCTACTCTACGACCCAAACTAGACTCTCCACTTCCGTTCTTCCACTATGCTTCTATTCCATGTTTTTCTTATTAGATCCTCTTTATCTACTTAGACCCTCACTCTATTTATACAATCCCATGGTTCGGAAACCATGGGTAGATCTCTACAGCCGACATAACATTACAAAATTAAGAGCGGAAAACCCTATGAATCTTTTACAAGCTACGCATTCTGTGCCCACAAAATGCGGAGTCTTTACATCAGAGTTACAGTTTTTTACCAAAATCTGGGCTCTAAGCCCCAAAAATTCTCTTTGGGGATCCTGCGCCCAATAGGCCCCCAACACAAACATCATGACTCGCCCTCGATTCACTCTATCGGTGTAGAGATCTTTGTGTGAAGACCTTACGATTCTACCTGAATTGCTGCAAGATCAGAAATGCACTGAGCGACTGCCTGTTGTACTTGCTCGACTCGTTGTTCAGAGATCGCTGTAGATGAACTGCTACCCTGAACCTTTTTCTGTGTTGCCTGTAGCTGCACGAGCTTTTCTTCAATGGAGGTTGTAACAATGTACGCCTCATCAATCCACGACTGTAAGCACACCTTCAAAACAGATTCCTTATGTCAAGCAACATCTACATGTTCCTTTAGTGCTTTCACCAGCTGCATCCTCATGAACCTCTGTGTAAGGGCAACCATCTGCACGGTCCCTTTTACTTCGTCATATTTCTTCTATAGCTTGCGTGCCTCTGTCTCTAGGCATTATATGTTCAGGTCCTCCTACAGGGTAGTGAGAACCTCGAACAACTACTCAAACAATTTTGTGTAGTCTGTCACTGCGCTGTTAACCTCCACTATTGCTGCTGTAATCGCGATGGCACATTGTTCCTTAAGCTCCGACAGAGTTGAAGGCTATGCCTTCAATTGTAGTTCAATTATCTGAAGGTTCAGCTCCAACTGAACCTTGGCCATTTCTTCCTTTGCATCTCGCACCCCTGCTACTAATTTCTGGACACGCGCCTCCACTAGTTTTTCTGCTTTGATGGCCAATTCTGGGACCATCTAGCAGGATTCCTCCATCACTTGCATGATAAGTGTGTTCTGTGCCACTACCTTATCACATCGCAGGCTCATATGTTCCATGTTGATGTGCTGCTCACTAATTACCTGGAGTGCGCGACCCTCCCTGGCTCGTAGTTCTGCAATGATTCCATCCTCCAAAACATAGAGCATCTCCCAGGGTAGTGCAACCACATTTAACCCAATTCCCTTCAACCCGCTAACCATAGGCCTGTTAGCCTCATTTTCTGTAATGAGTGCTCCATCTGGAATCACTATGGTGTTGTTCATCCAGGCGTGCAACATTTCCTCGGTTGCGGACGTGCCTACTGTGAGACTGGTTAACACAGTGCCAACATGTGGAGTGCGCACATGCAACTCTTGTATGTTTGCCCGAAGGGCCCCCAACACCATCTGGTTTTCCTCCTCGAATTGTTGGAGGGTCTCCGTAGTGACATCCCTCACCGTCTCGCCAATGTCATGTAGATCCCCCTCAATGAGGGTGATCAGATCGAAAGAAGTCTTTAAAGCCTTTGACTTCTTTAGTGGCCCTACCTGCTCTCTTGTGCGCGGACATTTCAATTGGGTAGACGTTGTCTATGGGTCCACGCCACCTTGCTCTATATCTGTCTCCATCTCCGGTGAAGGTGACTTCTGTCCTTTGCGCTCTTCCTCTGCTTCCTTTGCTACTCTTCCACCAACTTCGCAGTGTTGTACGCCGCTTGGGCCTTAGTTGCTGCCGCTTCGTTTCTGCGCTTTTCTGCCAATTGTGCCATCCGCAGTTTCACCTCTTCCTTTTTTCGTTGCGCAGAAGAATTCTTTGCTTCCACCACAGAGCTGGCTGGAGTGTGCCACTTCGGTGGCCATGACTCAAGGACCGCAAAGATGACTTTGTTTGTCACCAGATAGGGTAGCTCGCACCACGTCTTCACGGGGTCCTTTCGTGCCCTGATGTAAATGTGGTGGAAATATGCCTTGAACTCTATGAATCTCTGCAGACTATTGTAGACCATGGGTGATAACCGCGACTTACGATTAATCCCCATTTTGATGTTCATCTCCATGAACACCCAAAAGTTTTTGCTGTTCCTTATCCTTTGCACACCCCTATCTGCCCACAACAAAGCATACTTCGCTGCCTCTCGGAAGGTCCTATGCGATCGTTCGGAACTGGCTGTCTTTGGGCAATTCCAATGGCACCAGTACTATGGACAATAGAAGCCATGCATAGTGAAAAATTTTTCCCTACTCCTGTGCCTCGCAGTAGTTCTCAAGGAACTCTCTGCATAAGTAGTTTGCCCAGTTGAACTGGACCCCTTCTACGCATTGCGCTACAAGTGCAACCACCGGTGTGGGCACCTGATCCGCGTGGCACTTCTGCATAACCTTTCCTACCAATATCTGCATCGCAACTTTAACCGCAGGGTTGTTGATGCTGGAAATGGCGTACCCTCTCTTCTTCTTCTACAGCTTAAACTTCTTCTTCATGGCCTCCACGATGGCCAAATCATCACTCTTGCCCTCTGAGATGTTCATTGGATCCTCCCCTTTGCAAGGGAGCTATGTAATTCTATGAATCAAATGGGCTGTTATGGGGATGGGCTCCTATAGCCACAAGCACCCGTCATGCACCAAGCAGAGCAACTGCTTGATGACAAAAATGGTCACTAGGGCACGATGGTAATGTGGCACCCAAAGAAGGTTTAACAGTCCCGCGTTCTCCACACCTCTCAGCCATTTACGCAGCTCCAAATCTATGATTCCAGTCAGTGTGTCTTTCTTCTAGCACATTAGCTGTATTGTTGCCAAATGTGGGAACTTCTCGTGGTCCGCGAGATCCCAGTCTACAAATTTTAGTACAGGCACTCATCCCAGGTGCGCTCCTTCAAAATAATTTCGTCAAGGAGAAGCAGAGTCTACAAAGAGCTTTTTCTCTCATCTATGCCTTTATATTTCTTTACCCTTCCGTAGAGGAACATATGCAGGCAACCTAGTAAGAGGGTTCACACCTTGGGTTTCAACCTCCATTTCTACATCCTCCTCCTCTACCAGGATTTCTTCAAATTCCTCCTCCTCATCATCCTCCAAATTGATGGCCTTCCCCTTTTCTTCCATGGTAAGCTTAGTCTGTGATGGGTTCCTAGGGGATACGCACACTGGTACCATAGCCTGCTTTTCTTTCTTGGGTCTCGGCGTGCGCGGCGATTTGGGGATTTCTACGACTATCGTAACACATTCTGGGGCTTCCACTTCCGTCATGGCATGTGTAGCTTCCTCAGTGGTCATTACTCTGGTATCCATGGCTTCCTCAGGTGCTGCCATAGTGCTATTCCACAATTCTCTTAACGGCTCGGGTAATTGCTCAAGCAACGAATTCACCTTCAGAAGATCAAACAAGTCTGGGTCCATGAGTGTCTGAGTGCACAACAACTCAGTCCTCAAATTGCCAAGTGTTGTTTGTTGGAAAACCCTTTGTAATTTATAGCACCTTTTGAATTTATATTCGACCGTTCCCCCGACATTCAGTCCATTAATGCTCGATTGGCGGCATGTTTTCAAGAATCTAGCTCATAAAGTTCGCCTTAAATGCTTGCCAACCGATCCATTTGGTCTCAAACCAAGCATCACATTGTGAATAGTGAGTGTAACAATCACTTTCTAGCTGACCCGTGCAGCAGCGCAACTACCCTCGTGTTGTTGCAGACCCAGTGACACTTCACTACTACGTGCAGTCCTGACATCGTGCAACTCCCAGGCAGAGTAGTTTATAGTCCTATGCCTCCTTTCAGCTACCTGGAGCGCTAAGACTGTTCTTTTGTCATATAGTTAGATGGCCTAGCCCCCTGTGTACGCCTTCAAATGACTGCCATTGACGTTTCCTAGGAAGAGTTCTCCATTTAACTTTACCAACTGCAGCGCGCCACCATTTGTGATCTCCTTAATAACATACGGTCCCAGCCAATGCATTCTGAGCTTCCCTAGGAATTTATCGAACTTACTATCCTACAACAACGCCAAATCATTCACCTTAAAGGTGCGTAGCTTAATATGTTGATTGTGCCAAGGATTTTCATGCTGCTTTTGTACCTGTTGGTGGAAGCCAACCAAAAACTGTTCTTCTTCGAGCTCCTCCAACTGTGCGAGCCTCTCCTCCAGGGCTCTACAATCCATCATACCTGTGAGTGCTACTATTCATAGACTAGGCACGATGTATTCCATAGGCATTATGTCTTCCACTCCATAGACAGGCCTAAAAGGTGTCTATCCTGTCAGTTTCTTGCATGTCGTCCTATAAGCCCATAATACTGCAGGTACGTGTAGGTCCCAATCACTTCGCCGTGTGTTGCATACTTTGTTTAGCGCGTTTCATACCTTGTTGAATGCTTCTATTCGGAGAACCTTGTACGCGACTGTTCTTCCTACATAATGTTTCCCCAACATTAAGAGCCATTTGCACATTTGTCCCCCCAACACATGCTTATTGACCATACATCTCCGCACAGAGTTCATGTGCATCTGTGTAGGTTGTTTTCCATATGCCTGCGCCCGCCTGGCCAGATGCGCGTGCGGATCATCTCGTCTATTGTACTGGTTTGTCAGTCGCACCCTAGGCTTCCCAAATCATGTGTGCATCATTCTCCTACATTCGCGCTAGTCGTCAAAGCTTCCTTTGTGCGGACCCCACCATCTCGCGGGCATAACGTGCAATACCCAATCCAAGGCCTGGAAGTGTTGCTTGTCTAACACATCCCTTTTAGATTTATTCAAAAAGGTATCTACCTTACTTAGACCATCATAAGTAGGCAGGTCTCTTACTTTTGTCGATACGCAACACAACGACCTTGTCATCATATCACAATTCAGTGTAGTTACCTCATGTAACCGATTCTGCCATCGCTTAGTTTCCTCATCTGAATCTAAAGTACGGGAGCTTTCGCGCTCCCATGCAATCCACCCATCCGCGGTGGGATTTCACCCAGTCCTGGTTTTGTGCTGTTATCTTATAGATGTAGTCCAAATCATCATCACTTTCATAGTCGCGCATCGGCTTCGTATAATGCGATCCTTCAGCAGGGTCCAGGGGTACAATTACGTGTAGTGACTTCTTTTCAAAAATCATTTTTTGCTTTTTCAAATTGATCACCCCATTCATGTCAGTGGCCCAATCAATTCCTAAAAACGTGGGGTAGGGATTGCTGTCATCAACAATCTCTATCACTTCAAAGTCTACCAGCGCGCTCGCTCCCTCAATATCCAAGGTTATTCCCTACAATCACCCCATGGGTATTATTTTCTGTTGGTTTTCCATTCGCAGCTGAATTGGAGACCACTGTAGTGCAGGTCACCCAATTCGTTCCCATGTCTGCTTCGGCATAAAATTTTCATCTAATCCTAAATCCAAGATAAATTGATCCATCTCACATTCTCCAATCTGCGCGATTAGTCTCATCTCTCTTCCTGTTCTTCTCTTTTGTTTTCCGATCTTTCTAACTAGATGCGGTTCTCTTGGTGTTGTCCCAGCACATCTGTTAATGAGTTCCTGTAAGCCTTTCACTGCCTTACTGTCACGCAGTAGCTTCATACATGTTTCCAGGAATGTTGTGAGCATAGATGGGTCCATCTCCAGCTCCGGTTTATCTTTGCTTCCTGAAGTGGAGGCATCAGTAAAGCTCTTCTTAGCTTCCATGAAGGTTTCCCGAGTGTGCTCCAAATCAAACTCTGCTTCTTTTGGCGGAGCTTTACGAACCCAATTACTATCTTCTGGTTGTTTTCCTTTGTCATCTCCCATCATGATTCCACTTCGAAGCACAATGTTCACATTTGAATCTTCCTCGCTTGGCTCAGACCTCATCATCTGCAGGTTCTGAGATGAGGGAGACGATAGCACTCCTTTGTCGCATATACTAGCTATCAGGGTAGGAGAATCTCCTGTCTCATGCTCAAACAAGATGCAATACAAACACGACGGGCATGTTGGATTCGTGAAATCACAGGCATAATGTCCTAGACCTCCACAATTGTAGCATATCAACTGTCCACGACCTCTTCTAGGTTGTCCTCTGCCTCGGCCTCGTCTGTGCCCCTAAAATCCTGTTCACGCCATTCCTGTATTTTGGTCAAGGGGCCACATTTCGGCCTGAACTCTGTAGGTGGGATTTCTTTCCATCATTAACTCATAGCTTCTACAAGTGCGTGCATCGTGTCCCACTGACGTACAAAAGTTGCAGAACAACTATTGCAAATTTTGCGTATACTTTTGTAACAAGTGACAATTGTCTGAGGCATGTTTTCCTACTATTTGAAAAATCACGCACCACAAAGCAGGTGCCGCACTAGGCCCTACGTGCCCTTTCGGTCTTAAGGGCATCAATCCTCCTCCTACGAGGTAATTTGTGAAAAATGGGCAGTGGTCCTTGTCATGACCCTAACCCTTGCATTTTACGCACCATATCTCTTCGCGCACTTCTAGTCGAGTTGTCCTGTCCTGTTTCAAACTCTGCATCTCAAGGCATAAATTCTTTAGCTGTGCATGTATCTGTTCAACTCCTAAGTTAGGATCCTGCATCGGGGTCTCATGTAGCCTCATATCAATCTCTAAGACCTCTTCCTGAGTCATTATCTTCTGCTGTGATAGCGCACTCCTTAAATGTGGCATTAACAGAGCTACAAACCGCTCACGATGTTTTCCATCTGTTAGATTCATATTCGCTTTGCGAATCATACATTTCAGCCTCTGATCCAGCTCCCAAGGAGTCTTTCTTGGTAGCATCGTGATCTCTTTGAATCCAATGATCGACTGTGCTTCAGACTTCGACCTGCTAAATTCTCTATTTAGCGTTGCTTGGATATCCGTGATTCCCGCATTTGGATTATCATTGGAGTGCTTAATATACCAGGTCAGCGTGCAGTCCTGTAAGGCGCTAGCTAGTTTCTCTTTCTTTATATTGTCATCTATTAACTCCTTGCGCTTCCCATATATCCCTTACCACGAACCATAATTGGTCTGGATCCTCATTTCCCAAACCTTTGAACACAGGCAACTTCACTATGCTTGCCATATTGAATCGTGGTGGTGGTGGAGGTGGTATGGGTGAAGATGGAGGTGATAGTGGTGACGCTAGTGGCAGTGTGGGTGGGGGTGGTATTTGCGGAATTCTTTGCCTTATCAGATGGATCGCACTTCGTGGTGAGACCTTCGTGAGCTCTTCCTCGTCCCCTCGCGGAGAGTAAATCAAGGGGCTAGTTTCTGGTCCTTTATTTCCTTCGTTCCTGTAAGATTTTCCACTTTGCGTAACCCTGAATATCAAGGTAACTACATAACCCTCTTTTCGCACAATAGCATTTTAATCTAAGTATTTAAAGACTTTACGTACTTACCTCGCGGTCCTTTGAAAAAGTGTCACACTGCCTCGTTGTAGCTAACTAAGGTGTCAACCGTGAACTCAATAATGAATCCTCCTATAATATAATCGAGCCAATTATCAATGGCATGCGTGATCTTATCCTCCGATGCTTCGAACCTTCGCACTAACTCTAGAGTCAACACAATAGGACCGTCAAGTTTCCACCTTTCTTGGCTATGTGCTAGCTTTGTGATCCACTCGTATAGCTTAGTAGGGAAGGACGCGAAGAAGATTTCATGGATCTCTGTGTAGGGGTAGAAGTCCAACGACTCTTCTTTTGACAGTCACGGGTTCCTGTTGTCCTGTGCTGCGAACTCATGAATTCTTCTGTCCAACCAGCCTTTAATTTCCTTCTTAGTTGGATTCCAATGATACGACATCAAACATCTCTATGCAGATTCTCGTCCCAGAAACAGAACCATTTGTTGGCTTAAGGGGGCCTGACCCAAGTTCAGAGTTATTTAGCCAAACAAATCCCTACACTACTGGCCCATTTGGCATCAGCCTGCGGAGCGCAAATTGAAGTCTCACCTGAAGCAGTATGGGGGAATGCTAGAGCCAAGTTTTAACACCCTTGAGATGTTTGTGGTGTCGATTTAGTCTAATTGTGCCTATCTTCGCGCTGGTTACTTCATGCATTATTCTAACCTTCAATACCCTCATGATATATTATAATCGCCTTTCGCGCAACCCTAACCAAGGGTTGAGATGCTTTCGTGATGCTATGGAAGAGAACTGCACTATTTCCCCAAACTACACCGCGTATCTTACTTATATTCTTAACATATCTTAGTTAAGTTCACGTAAAAAGATATTCTATCTTGCATTTACTTAATCAATGCAATTATACACATTCGTGCATCATATACATAGTAGAAGTGCAATTTATACCCAATATATTCAATGCATAAAACAAGAAATAAATACACAGAATTGATATGAAACTTCTCTTTATTAATACTTCCAACTGTTACAGACTCGACTTGCCCTGCGCACTCAGCTGTAGACAACTAGGCCTCTATGCACTCAGCTGTAGAGCCTTCTCCTACTCTACGATCCAAACTAGACTTTTCACTTCCGTTCCTCCACTATGTTTTTGTTCCATGTTTTTCTTATTAGATCCTCATTGTCTACTTAGAGCCTCGCTCTATTTTTACAATCCCATGTTCCGGTAGATCTCTACGGCCGACATTACATTTCAAAATTAAGGGCGGACAACCCTATGACTCTTTTTAGAAGTTATGCACTCCGCGCCCACAAAATGCAGATTATTTACATCATAGTTACAAATTTTGACCAAAATCTGGGCTCTAAGCCCCAAAACTTCTCTTAGGGGATCCCGTGCCCAACAATGGCCATAATTTTTTTTGGGAGAGAAATTTTAGAACCAATCAATTATATATATGCTTCAATATTCCCTTTGAATCACTTCAAACTAATTTTGAGCTTGTTGATAAGGTTTAACTTGTAATTTTTGTATCTTTGTGATTTCGGTCTTGCAAGGTTTGAAATTGCGTCATCTAGTAGACCTCTATGTCCTTTTTGAAACCCCACCATTTAGACTGAGATAGGAATCTTCAAGGTAAATTTAGGCCAAATATCCCAAGATATCCTTCTTATGTACTCGTTCAATAGAGAGAACTTGTACAGAATGACACATGTCACTATTTCAACCTTCGGCTTTGAAAATAATACCCAAGAAAATAAAATTTGTGCACTTTCATACAATTTTTACTTAATTTAATTTGGATGCCTGAAACATAAGTTATGATGATTTTCCTTAGGACACATGTTTTAGAGTAAATTTTAGAGCACAAAAAACCCTAAGTTCCTTGGACCATATCTCCGAAAATATAGCAAACCAAGGTATGAAATTTCATCCAGATGTTCATACATATTACTCCTCCATGTGGTAACAATTTTAGCTTTTGAAGTCTCATATAACAAAATTTATAATGAAAATTTCAAGATGACTTGTTTGAAGTACTGAAACCCTATGATCTAAAGCTTTGATACCAAATGTTATGTAACTAGATCAAAAAATAAAATAAAATATAGATCAACGACTTGAAAATAATCCTCTTCGAGGGGGAAATATCCTTTTACATTAGATAAATGAACAATTCTTGAATGATTCAAATGACAAGAACTCATTGGTATATATAGGAGTCTAAGGGGTCACAATATAATTAGGGCCTACATAAAGATAAAAATGTAAGCTCACAACAATAACAATAGTGGGATTCTATGGGGCACAACAATAACAATATAGGGGCTAAACTAGTATTATAGGGGCGTAACAACTACACCAATTAAATTTGTTGAAGGCTCAACCTTGACTCATGAAGAAAGTGGAGACTTCGAATTTAGGTTATCTCAATTAGAGAAGAAAGTGAATGAAATGGATGGTAGTATGTTGAAAGAGGTTTATTTATTAGGTTCTCAAGAAAAAATTAATAAAGAAATAGAAAAGAAGATTAATGAAAATAAAGAAGGAATAGAAAATAAGAGCAAAGAGACTATGTTTCAACTGTGACAACAAGTATAATACGGGGAATAAATGTAGTGAGAAAAAATTATTCTACATAGACTATAAAGATGAGGAAGATCATGAAGTGGAAACTTGACAAGATCTAGAGCTAGAAGGGACTACTCCAACAATATATTGTCATGCATTGGCTGACATTAGTGCTCCACAAACCCTTAATATAGAAGGATATATCAAAAGGAAAAACATAACATTACTGATTGATTCATGTAGTACCCATAACTTCATTAACTACAAATTGGAAAAATTCTTAATCGTTTTGCATATCCAACACTGGAATTTCAAGTAATTATTGTATATGGAGGTACCATAATTTTTTAATGAAAGTGCCATAATATTAAGCTAAATATGGGGGGTTATTTGTCGGTCAATCCCATGATTGAAATCTAAATGGTCATTTTTTATGTTGTATTAGGGGTCCAATGGTGACAATAATTGGGAATAATGGCCCTTAATTTTCAAGATTGAGTCCCATAAGTTATTTCTCAAAAGGAAAGGAAATTGAGCTTAGATGTATCCAAGGGAAACCTATTAAAGTAATAATCTCTAATAGCATGAGAAAAATGCTAAAATAGGGACACCAAGTTGTAATTTCACAATTGTGTTCATTAAATGTTCAAATATCTATATCCTCCACTCTAGTGGATCTCCAAAAGCTATCAACAAACATTATAAGATATTTGGAGAGATTCCTAAGGATCTTCTGCCCACCCGAAATTATGACCATGCTATTCATTTGCAAACTAGAAATATAGCACCTTACATTAGGCCTTATAGGTATCCACATGCACAGACGAGTGACATTGATCATATGGTTCAAGAAATGTTAGAGGTGGGCATCATTCAACCTAGCCATATCACCCTCTTCACCAACAATGATGGTTATAAAAAGGGATGGTTCATGGTGTATGTCTCTAGATTAGAGAAAACTCAATAAAATGACAATCAAAGGTAAGTTTCCTATCCCTGCCATTGATGAATTATTAGATGAATTGCATGGATCAATTTACTTTACTAAGTTGGATCTTAGTCCTAAATATCATCAAACTAAGATGAGGCGAGAAGAAATTCCAAAAACAACCTTTAGAACACATGAAGGTTGTTATGAGTTTTTGGTTATGCCATTTGCACTTACAAATGCACCTTCAACATTTCAAAGATTGATGAATTCTATTTTCAATCCCTTTCTTAGAAAAATTGTGTTTGTTGTTTTATGACATACTAATCTACAATAAATCTTGGGAAGAACATGTACAACCTATTCGTAGGGTCTTTTCACTATTGGAAAACCAATAGCTATATGCAAATCCTTCCAAGTGTTCCTTTGGGGTTAAACAAATGGAATATTTTGGTCATATTGTGTCACATGAGGGTATCAAGGTGGATCCTAACAAAATCAAAGCTATGAGGGAATGACCATTCTCATATATCTTGAAGAAATTCAAAGAATTCTCAGGGTTCATAGGTTATTACTGCAAGTTTGTCAAGGGTTATGGTAAAAAAGAATCACCTCTAACAAATTTTTTGAAGAAAGAAACATTTTCTTGGACTGAAGAAACAACCAAAGATTTTAAAGAACTTAAAGAGGCTATGTGTACATTTTGTTGAAGAATGTAAGTTGTGTTGGTCTTCATAATTGTATGTAAGTCATGATGTAATATATTTATCAAAATAATTTTATTAATATTATTAATTTGACTTATTAAAGCATAGGTTTCATGCTTGGGTCAATAGTCATAGGTGAAGCCTCCATTGTAGGCTACTAGGATTTTTCTATTGAGTCAAAGTCAAAATTTGATGTAATAAACCATTATTGGGATCATGATAGAAAAAATATCTAAGTGTCAATTAAATTCCTACCTCTCCTCCATCAAGTCGGCCTTTGTCACCTTACAAGTAGGCTTCAGATTAATTTTCTATAAGATATTACTCATGTCGGCTCATTTAAAGGCAACAACAACTCTAACTACCCATGAGTACTCGACCTGGTTCAAGGAACAATCAGAAAAAGTTTCAATATTCTAGAAGAGCGAAGGATAGCGAGGTTTCACAAGGCTGAGAAATTTTTGCAGCAGTGAAGTATAGGAACTAAAATAGATTACAGGAAGTCAAAGTTTGAAGTTTATAATTGCAGAAAGTTGAAGTCTCTATGATTGTAGGAAGTTAAAATCCTTGGAATTGCAGGAGATGTCAAGAAGGATAGAAACTTGAAGATCTATTCTAGAAGAATAATACTTGAAATGTTGACTTGATGGATGGAGAGAAGTTTAGGTTAAGGTATTGGTTGTCTCATTGTGATATGAATCTACTGAAGGAAGAGTTCTTGACTAGGTTTTCCCCTACCTATGGGTTTTTCCCTGGCTGTGTGCCTACATCTTGAGTCCCCCTTTTGTTTATTTCTTGATACTTATATTGTTGAAAGAAAAAATATAAATAAGAAATAACAAGCATATAATAATTTTCACAAGTAAATGTCAAAGATCTAAGAGGAATATAATGCCCTAGATTTCTCAACGCAGCTCTTGTTTTAGCGACACTTGACTTCAGAAAAACCTTCATTATGGAGTGTGATGCCACACGTAGTGACATTGGTGTAGTTTTGGTGCAAGAAAGAAGACCCTTGCTTATGAAAGTACCAAAATCAAAATAAATAACTTACTAAGGCCCATCTATGAAAAATAAATGTTGGCCATCCTACATGTAATTAAGAAATGGAATCCATACCTAATAGGAAAACACTTCAAAGTCAAAATATACCATGATAGTGTGAAGTCATTTTTCAAGCAAAGGCTGTCTTCATAAGAGAAACAAAAATAGGTCACAAAGGTATTGGGTTATGACTTCGAAATTATCTGCAAAAAGGGAAAACAAAATATTGTGGTAGATGCACTCTCAAGGAAAGAGGAAGACACAAATTATTGGAAGAAAGAAGGATAGGATTTGAGCAAGATGATAAGATATGAAAGATCATTCAACAATTATAGTAGGACCACAAAGCAGTAGAAAAATTTATGTGGAAAAATGATTTGTTATGGTATCAATATCACTTTTACTTATGTAGGAATTTCCAACTCAATGGGAAGGTCCTTTCATAATTACAAGCTTCTCTTATAAGAGGACATTCACTGTTCTTGAAGGCATACCATAGGATCAAGAAAGATTTTTTTTGGGAAGGTCTTAAGGTAGATGTGCAAAATGTGTGGTATGCAAAAAAAAAGGAGAGACAACAAAGATCCCAGGGCTTGTTCAACCATTAGCCATACCAAGCCAACATTGGGAAGATTTTTCAAAGGATTTCATCACATGTTTACCCAAATCTAAAGGATAAAATGTCATTATGGTAATGGTAGATTGAATGATAAAGTATTCCCATTTTTTCTCTCTTTATCATCATTTTAAAGCATGTACAATGCCATAATAATTCATGGAAACAGTCCAAAATCTAGGTGGAACACCAAAGATTATTGTAAGTGACAAAGATATAGTTTTCACTGAAAATTTTTGGACTAAATTATTTTCTTGTTTGGGTACTCAATTGGCTCATAACTCATCTTACCATCCTTAATCTGATGGGAAAACTGAGAATGTGAATAAATGTTTATAATGATACCTATGTTGCTTTGCATCTAATAAACAAACATAATGGGTCAAATAGTTTCCCTTGGTATAATGGTGGCATAACACATCCTTCCATACCTCATCAAAAAATTCACCATTTATGGAACTCTATGGATATCATCCTCCATCTACCACATCACCCTTGAAGGGGAATATAGAGGATCAAGTAGTACAAGACCACATAGGCCACCAACTAGAGGTTCTAAAACTATTGAAGGACATCTTGGTTATGGCACAAAATATGATGGAACAACAATTAGATCAAAATTGCGGTGAAAGGGAATTTGAAGTGGGGGATTGGTTATTTGTGAGACTTCAACCATATAAATATATGTCCCTACACCAACAAAAGAAGGACTGTATAAATTATCACAAAGGTATTATGGCCCATATAAGGTGTTTCAAAGGATTGGAAGTATGAATTACAAATTGGGGTTGCCTCCATCTTCACGTGTACATCTAGTATTCCATGTTTCTTACTTAAAGAGGTTAGTTAGTGATAACTAGATAATCATGTCACGACCCCAAATCATTCCCATGAGTTAAGGTGTGTTGTGACCTCTAATTTTGTGGCACCAACGTGGTTCCTTAGTAATGGAACAATCGAAGAGTGAGCACTGCCCCTAAAGTATGCCTTTATAATTATACTTTTTCATATGTGATTAGTTGAAAATGCATGTGGGATAAACAAGTTACCAGTCACAAGTAAAATTGATCTTCTTTACATCA
This sequence comes from Pinus taeda, assembly GCA_000404065.3. Lineage (NCBI taxonomy): Eukaryota > Viridiplantae > Streptophyta > Pinopsida > Pinales > Pinaceae > Pinus > Pinus taeda. The sequence goes on from APFE030458258.1 coordinate 53,666, forward strand.
TCATCATGTATGTATAATTCATTTATTTAGCAATTACATATCCATCAAAACCACATCCACACAACATAATCTAACAATACACAAATGTATAGAGGAGAGTCATAACCTTCAAAATATTTGTTACAACCCCAGAAGCCTAATATACAAATGTTACATCAAATTAGAAGGAGGCTCACATGCTCCCCTCTCCATCCTCTCCACAAACACAAGTCAAATCACACTTACAACAAAGGCATAAAGGCATAGACCACCAACAAACTCAGCTCGATTCAACCTGCAACACTCTACCATGACCTTGACTCACCCTCGAACTATCCATTGGTTCCTCACATCAACCATCTACAACCTTCATCAATCCCTACTTTGGGTAGGGAAGACTTTCCATTACATCCTTGATCCTTTCGTACAGTTCTCCTTACCCTGTAGTTCAGCTCAAGCTTCGCTCTTGTCACTGAATGACTCCACTCAATTGTGTGTTGTGTTTTGTCTTGAGTTATTTTGTCTCTACTGGCACTAAGTCTCAACTAGATACATATGTCTCTTATTGTACAGGTAGATGAGGGGTTACAACCCATCAACTTCTCGATTTGACCTCTCAATTCATCACAACGCCCCTTTTTTCAACAAGTGGTCTCATCAATTAAATGTTCTCTCCCATCACTTGGTTCAATGAACACTCTGTCAATGCTCTATCTCAATTATACTCGGTGTCTTATAGTCCTGCTATGGCATATCATGCGGTGTGGATGTGTGCCTTCGAAACACTCATCTTGACTCATTCCACCAAGGGGGCACGCTTGTCATCCAAATGCCTAAATCAACACCCGATTTGTCTCATGGCACCCTTAGCTCTCACATAATGATGAGCTCGACTTTTGGGTGGAAACCCTAAATGTCACTCTTTCATCACATTTATTGCTATGGGTACTCCATCACACTTGTGATGGGAACTCCATTGCACTCGTCATCCCAATATTGTTTGAGGCATGCATGGGCACTCACCTCTGAGTATCTGACAACCTCCCCCATTAATAATTTTTTTTTATCCTAGACATCAAACCTCCTCTCCAACAATCTAACCATCGCCAAAGATACAATTAAATCATGAGGAAGGTTGCTCATGTCTGACATTGCATCTCATAAATCTTTGAATTCGTTACAAGATATGGTCATATTCATTTCTTCAGCCCCTGGGGTTGGTTCCTAGTGTATATCTTCTTCTTTTGATGCTTCTTGTTCCTTTTCTTCCTCCTCTTCACAATCTATGTAACATAATTTCTTCTCAGTGCACTTATGACCTTTAGTGTATTTTTTATCACAACTATAAGAAATCCCTTTTTCCTCTTTTTTCCTCCAGTTGTTGTGGTATCAACCTTGTAGGTTGTGGGAAGATAGGAGTGGAAACACTTCCATCTTTATAGTTGTGAGTGGTAGAATTCCTTATGGTCATAATTTTGCTTTCAACTTTTCTTGCCACCATGAATGCATTCTCTAATGACTTACGTTCTGAAAGGTGAACCTCATGTTGGATATTATCCTTTAAATTCCATATGTATAAATCAATCAAATGCTTTTCTAGAATATCAGTTACGTTGATATTCAATATTTGGAAGTCCTCAATATTCTCCCCAACTGAACCGTTTTGTTTGAGATGTATCATTTGGATAAAGAAGGTATTTCTCTTTGCATCCTCATAATGTGCTATGAATTCCTCCGTAATTTTTTTTTCTGAGTGACAAGTGCTTTACAAGAACAAATCCATCGATACCATACAAGTTGATTGGGTTATGAATATAAAGATGTAATGTGTACCTTTTGTGTGTGTTGCACATCGTGTAGATCAAAGAACTGCTCCATATGTAGTATCCATTTTACCAGATCCTTTCCATCAAACTTACTCATATCAATCTTTGGGATATGGTTGGTCTTCAGCCCAAAGTTAGAGTCTCTAAAATCACGATTTACATTCCTTTTGTTTTCATCATGAGTTTCATGGACTACCTCGTCACAATTAGGAAGTATTTCTTATAATAGATTTGTCAAACCCTCCATGTTTGCTTTTAAACCTTCAATGCCCCATTTTAAACCATCCATTTACCCTTTTATTTCATCTTTGATTTCTCTTTGTGAGAGCGGAATTTGTTGCACTTGGTTCTTAATTTTAATATATGATATTGCATTTCTTCCTCTTCATGCGTCATAATATAGCTTTTTTAGGGCTTAATGGGTGTATAATTTTTTCGTTTGGGAGTCATTTTATAACCAATTGATTATATATATGCTTCATTATGCCCTTTGAATCACTTCAAACTATTTTTTCAAACAAAAGTTTTGCAAATTTAAAAATACGCAGCTTCTAGAACTTGATTTTGAGCTTGTTGATAAGGTTGAACTTGTAACTATTGTATCTTTGTGATTTCAGCCTCGCAAGATCTAAAACTGTTTCCTCTAGTATACCTTTGTGTCCTATTTTCAACCCTCCAGTTAGACTGAGATTGGATTATTCAAGGTAAATTTAGGCTAAATTTCTGAAGATATCCTTCTTATGTACTAGTTCAATAGAGCGAACTTAAACTGAATGACACATGTCATTATTTCAACCTTCTGCCCTAAATATAGTACCCAAGAATCTAAAACATGTTCACTTTCTTAAAAATTTTATGAAATTCAATTTGGATTCCTAAAACATAAGTTATGATGATTTTACTCGGGACACTTGTTTGAGACTGAATTCTGGAGCACACAAAAACCCTAAGTTCCTTATATCGTATCTCTGAAAATATAGTGAACCAAGGTCTGAAATTGCATCAAAATGTTGATAAATATTTCTCCTCCATGTGATAACAATTTCAGCTTTTGAAGCCTCGTATAAAAAAATTTATAGCGAAAATTCCAAGATGGCTTGTTTGAAGTAACAAAACCCTAGGATCTAAAGCTCTCATACCAAATTTTATGTAACCAGATCACAAAGCAGAAGAAAATATATATCAACGACTTTAAAATAAGCCTCTTTGAGGGGGGATCCTCCTTTTACATTAAATAAATGAACGATTCTTAGATGATTCAAATGACAAGAACTCCTCGATATATATAGGAGTCTAAGGGGTCACAATATAATTAGGGCCAACATAACAATAATAATGTAAGGGCACAACAATAATAATAGTGGGCTTCTATGGGGCACAACAATAACAATATGGGGGCTACACTAGTATTATAGGGGCCTAACAACTACACCGATTAAATTTGTTGAAGGCTCAACCTTGACTCATGAAGAAAGTGAAGACTTAGAATTTAGGTTATCTCAATTAGAAAAGAAAGTGAATGAAATGGATGGTAGTATGTTGAAAAAGGTGTATTTATCAGGTTCTCAAGAAAAAATTAACTGAGAAATGGAAAAGAAGATTAATGAAAATAAGGAAGGAATAGAAAATAAGAGCAAAGAGATTATGCTTCAACTGTGACAACAAGTATAGTAAGGGGCATACATGTAGTGAGAAGCATTAGAAGAAAATTCAGCCTAAAAGTGGCCTCCTAAGCAAAAATACTTAAGTAATAGGACAAAAATAAAACAAGGGTAATGAGTTTTGGGGGAAAAGAAAAAAATTGTTTTTTTTTTTAATTGTATTTTTGGCTTATCTCCTTACAGGTTTACTCAAATTTCAGGTGTAGACACTCATTGGATGCGGAATTAAATTCAACATCCAACGAGTATCCATTGTGCCTACTTTTGAGAAGACCCACATTGGTGAAAGTTGAATATACATTAAAAACATGTGTTTACTATAAAGCTATACTATAGACTATAAAGATCAAGAAGATCAAGAAGTAGAAACTTCACCAAATCTAGAGCTAGAAGAAACTAATCCAACAATTTCTTGTCATGCATTGGTCATCATCATTGCTCCACAAACCCTCAAGATATAAGGATATGTAAAAAGGAAAAAGATAACAGTATTGATTGATTCATGTAATACCTTGTTGATGGCGTTGGAAATCCGTCAACCAAGGGGTCTCCCTGATGTGAAGTCCCAATTAGACCTCACACTGTTTGGAATAGGAAACCCATCTGGAGTATCGACTTGATTGCCATGTATTCTTATAGATTTTCCTTGGTTCTAACTGCCAATAAGAGAGAGGAACACATGGTGCCTTCGAAAAGAAATAAGGTGTGCCTAGTGAGTGTTCAGTTGTAGGTGTGTCAAAGTTATTCTACTATGGAGGAAAAGAGTAAAGTGAACCTCTAAGAGAGAGGTAATAGTACCACCCAAGTAGAGACACATGCGAACAAGAAGGATTCATCTAACATCCAGCATAATAGTCCACAAAAGATGCGACAGTCATTACAACCAATGAATGGGAAATATTTGTTTAGTATCTTGAAAAATAGTCCACAATGATGGAACAACAATAACAACCATTACAACACATTTTCAATAATATAAGTACTAAAATAACTGAAATAGTTCAACTACTTTAGCACAAATAAAAGCAAACATGAAATGCAAACATATGTAGACTAGTCTTACAAATATTCATAATCCATGCATGAATAATGTGTTGGCCATGAAGTCTTATGTTATTAAGTAAAAGTCCCAAGACACATGTATACAATGAACATCACTAGCTCCAATAATGGACCGTTGGAGCCACTCCTTGCTCCTCAAAAGAACTAGTTTTCTCTCTACTGCCTTGCGTGAGGAGTCAAGGTAAAGAGTCCTTTGCTCATACAATGAGGGTGTATATATAACCAAGAGATGATGATTCACATTCCTTGTGACTCTTTGACTACCCTCATTATTGTGTGACTTCTTATGACTTTTCAACTTTACATGACTCTTCATATTTTGAATGTGTCCTTCGGACTTCCACTTTACAATACATTTTGAATAGGTAATTGCATAATCCACAACATTGATGTGGCATATGATGACTTGTGACATGACATGAAATAACATTTGTGGAGTACTAAAGAATGTGTGTTTTGATGGTTATTTTAGTATCTTTTCATTAGAACCTACAAGCCTTTTTGCATCATGAACTTAGAAAACAATAAAGAATTGTAATAAAACATGTGAGATTAATATGCAAGACGAGAACGCTGACAATTGTCATTTCCTTATGCAGGAAGGAGAAAAAAAGAGAAGTTGCCATTCTAAAAGAAAAGACAAAGACGGGTTAACTGTTGTCCCTTCAACGGGAGACCTCATGCAAACAAGATCAAAATGGATTAGCCTGGGAAAGGAAGCGGAGATATCAGCTCTGCGCAAAAAAGAGAAGAAATGACTGAGGGTTAACGATTCTACGAATCCCTCAGGATCCTTGATCCCGAGGGATCGTTGTTTTATCTATTTCTGTATTTAGATATCTCCGTCGTCACCCTTATATAAGGGGCAGCACTGTTAGCTAAGGGGAGATGTTATTATGCCTTTATGTAATTTCTTTTAAAGATCAAAACTTTGATCATCGTATCTTGTTAAGAACTGCTCTACTGTAATTTTACTTGATGCATTAATACAAACTTGGTTACTATTTCATCTTTGAGTCTGGAATAACTTTAAGCGGTGTACCACTGGAGGCTAAGGGCCCGGCCCTGGAGGACACTTGCTCTTGTACCATTACGCGTGGTTTTTGCGTGGTTTTCTTATCGACATGATCTGGTAATCTGATGTGTTCTATAAAGTTTACATCACATGCTCTATTGTGTTTAATCCATTAAGAAGGCAAAATTATTGTATTGACGCTGCATCATATTACTGTTCTTTTAGGTGTTGATATAATACGGTTAGTTTTTACAGAATATTGTTGTTGTTCCATTACAGAGCTTTTGTGTTGTGCACTTGTTCCTTAACATTACAGAATTCATCTTGGAAGTTATGTTCTTTGTGATTGTTGGATTCTTGAATACTGTTGTTCTATCTTGAAATGCAATCATATTCTTTCTAATCGAGGTGATAACTGAATCAGATTACTATTTGAGTATGTTGTGTATATATGGTTTTCAGTGTTGTTCCATAATGTATCAGTAATCAGTGTTGTTCCATTTGTGTGTACATCTTTAGGAGTGTAGGATTGACGTTTGGTTATGATTAATGCAATTCATTTGATAGACTAAGATGTTACGGCTTGTTAGACTTAGTTGTTGTTCTATTTCTTGACCGTTGTTCTATTTCTGAATTGTTGTTCCATTTCATACTTGCTGTTCCATTTTAGGTTTTCTATTCCATCTCAGGGTTGTTGTTCCATTTCGTTGCTGTTCGATTTCTTTGCCGTTCTATTTCTTATCTGTCGTTCCATTTCTTGTTATTGGTGTGAATAACGATCTCAGGTTGTAGTGAGCATTGACATCTGTTGTCTGGCTCCGAGACCCTTGATCTCTTCTCTAATTTCCTTTTCCATCAGTTTCCAAAGGGACGGGTTATTGCTACCGAACCCTTGACTGATAAACTATTTAATGTTCTGAACGTGTGATTTAATCTTTTGAAGTAGTTAAGCCGTAAACAAGCATCCATTTACTCTTGTATTTTCAAACACCGTGCTACTAGCATTACTCTGGCAAATGATAGCCTCAGACTGAGACACTCTTTGAAATAGCACAACGTTCCCGGATTGACATATTAATTTGAGGTAACTAGAGGTGAAAGAGACCCTTTTTATAGCTCCACATTTGGCGCCGTTGCTAGGGAAAGAGTGTAGCCATTTGTTCTTTTTCTAAGAGTAGTGTACGAACCTGCTAGGGAAGAATTGGGTTTTGAAAATGGAAGGTAAGAACCTACGTGTGGAGGATGTAAAAGCCCTGCTCCTCTGCCCACTTTCCTACAGATTTGTTGTTGTTTGTTTAAGTAGGATTTAGTAGTTAATTTGAGTGCATGACTAAGCAGAAAAAGCCAGAAAAAAATTCCAAACCTCTACCCAAGCCAGAAAAAGCTAAGGGGTTGGTGACCCTTGGTCGATCAACCTTCATAGACGATATCTACAAGAAAGCCGAATCTCAGCCCTCAGTAGGACCCATAAGTTATTTCTAAACAACCTACTAGTTCGCTTCAGGCCACAGGTTCACCATCTGTAGGCTTTGCTGAGGTGCATAGTCAAACTGAAGAGAAGGACTTTCAAGAAATTGAAAATTCTACTCTAGAACGATTGCAGGAAGGGAATTTCAGTAATCTTTGTGAAGGAGGAGGAGAGACAGGGGAAACCGAGGAATTGAGATCTCCTCTTGGGACAACTCAGCCATTGAACATCCCAGACAAAGGAAGTGCTTCAAAAATCATCGTTGAAGAAACCCAATCTCCTCAGACAATAGTCCCGGATAGAGGAAGTGCTATTAAAACTATTCCTGTTAAAGCCATTCCCTCTCAACCTAGGAATACCCTCCTAGATATACCAAAAGGTTATTGGCATATATTCGACCCAATGGCTCAAAACCAGCCAAACACCCAAACCTCTACATTGCAATACCCCATAGTGGATTCTGCAGCAAATGCGCCTATGAAAGAAATCCCTCTTCAACATATCCCTACATTCCACGGGCTTACATCAGAAGACCTGGATGCATTTTTATTTGAATTTGATGTACTGTGCAGGGGATATGATTACACCACCGACCCCAGAAACTGAAACTGTTTCCCTCTATGCTAAAAGGGGCTGCTTTAAGATGGTTTATGGGATTAGGTGGCTGGGTTATAAATAACTGGGAGCAAATGAAAGAATCCTTTCTAAAAAAATATCAGGACTATTGCAGGTCTAGAGAACTGAAGGATGAAATATTCCAGATGATGGCTAGACCAAACGAAACATTAGAGGAGTACGTGGAACGTTTCCAGTATCATATACAAAGATCTCCCTATGCATCACTACCTTTACCTGATAATGTGTTGAAAACAACATTAATAAGGGGCATGAAGGAACAATGGATCGAAACATTAAATATCACGGGAAAAGGAGATATTTATCAAGAAAGTTTTACTGACATTATTGATTTATGTATCAGGAGCTCGAGAGGCAGCACAAGAGTAAAACCGACAAAACATGATCAGTTTGTAAGAGATAATAAAATCTCGTCAGAAGGAGTAACGCATGTGGAAATTGGAAATTTATTGGAAAATTTTAAAACTAATATACTAGGGACACTAACTACACAATTGGATATTTTGCAGGCTAAGCAGAAGCAAATGGAAGCAGAACAGAATTTGGCAATCTTCTATCCCAGATGCAGGAAGAAGCATAGCCATAAGGAGTGTCCACTGGATGGAGTCCAAACATGCACCATCTGTACAAAAGATCATCCTACAGAAAGTTGTCCCTCACTTCCTAGACTGAAAGCAGTATATAAGGAATCAGAAGAAGAGCTATAATCGATGAATTTGCTCAACTAGTGCCGTCAGTGGCAGCCGTAACAATCTGGTATGTTTCCAGACCCAACTTCTTCTTTTCAGCCTCCGCAGTATAATGCTAAATAGTATAACATGTGGCAAAGTCAATTCCAACCCCCATTTCCAAACTAGTCACCACAGTCATTTCCTTCCTCAAACCCGTGGCTGAATCAGGCAAGCCAATCTGGTTGGCTAAACCTTCCTTATACCCCACCATATTGGCAAAACAACCCATACCCACCACAATGGACTCCCCCTACTTCACAAAGCTCAGCTTGGCAGACAAACTGGCAGAGACCAATGCCTCAGCTAGTATGAACTATTCCTCTCCCTCAACCTACACTGCCAGCCTTACAACAAAATCCACAGTCTAATCTGAGACCGCAACTCCTAGCCCAACCCAACCCCAATCCAAATAACATACCGGTCCAATCTCTCCAAATCATAGAAACACTAGAAGTAGGAGCCGATCTGAGGGAGTGTAATGATCTTCAGTTAAGATCTGGGCGTATTATTCAAACCGAGGGAGATAAGACAATTTAGGCTGAAGATCAGTTACCCAGAGAACATCTGTCACAAGAAGAGGATGTGAATAAACAACAAACTCATAATCAAGCAACCACATCCTCTCCCCCGTTCCCATAACGATTAGTCATACCTCAACCTATACAACATTCTGATTTTGACATTCTGGGAGAATTACAAAATTTGTACATAAAAATTCCATTCCTCCAAGCCATTCAAGACATCCCGATATACGCAAAAACTATCAAAGAATTGTGCATAAAGAGGCCAAGGAGGAATATAACAAATAATTCAAGAGTCCAAGTAGTCGGCACTCTATCTGACTTATTATCAGGAAAAGAAACACCCATTAAATACGAAGACCCAAGAAACCCAATAGTAACTGGCCAAATTTATGGTCAGACCCTGTCCAATGCCTTAGTTGATCTTGGAGCTGCAATCAATATCTTAACAACCACTACTTGCCAAAAGCTAGGCATTACATCTATAGAACCCACCTCTACCTTGTTAGAATTGGCTGACCGATCTGTAGTTAGGCCAGAGGGCATACTACATGATGTCATGGTCTTTGTTGACTCCTGGGAATATCCAACCGATTTTTTGATAATAAATCCCAAAACCCGACTTGATGGACATCCATTGATTTTAGGAAGACCTTGGCTCACCACTACCGATGCCTATATTGGCTGTCGGCAAGGAAATATGATCATAACCAAGGGAACAGATGTCAAGAACTTAGTTCTATATCCCCCAATGCAGCCAAGTGTCACGATAGTCAAAACTAATAGGCACCCTGTATCATACCTTACTGATAACATTAGATCTCCGTTAACTATACAAGAAGCACTTGATTTCAAAGACCAAACAGAAGGCGATGCCATTAATAATTTCATTAGTCAAACTGAACTCACATCCCGCACACAATGTCATATGATAAAAGCAACATTTGATAATGAATTAGAAGAAGATCCTCTGAAAGATACACATGATCATACAATACCTGTCACTTCTGTTGCAAATAGTAAAAGTGTGGAAATTGAACTGAGAAAAACCTTAAACATTAATGCCAACCTCACATCCGAACAAGAAATGAAGCTCATCCATGTGTTAAGGAAATATAAAGAGCATTTGCATGGGACTACCCTAATATGAAAGGAATTGACCCCCAGTTATGTACACACCACATTTACATAGAGAAATATGTGAGACCTGTTCAACAGCCTCAAAGGAGACTAAATCCTCATCTGAAAGATGTGGTAAAAGCTGAACTTCAAAAACTTTTAGATGTAAATTTTATCTACCCTATCTCTGATAGTAAATGGGTCTCTCTGCTTGTGGTGGTACCAAAAAATAATGGGAAATGGAGAATCTGTGTGGACTACAGAGAGCTAAATAAAGCAACACAAAAACACCACTTCCCTCTCCCATTCATCGACCAAGTATTAGACACTTTGTCAGGAAAGGAATTCTTTTCTTTCCTGGATGGCTTCAGTGGATACTATCATATTCAGATTGCCCCTGAAGACCAAGACAAAACTACTTTTACTTGTCCTTGGAGAACATTTGTCTACCGAGTTTTACCTTTTGGCTTATGGAATGCTCCTACCACATTCCAAAGGGCTATCCTTAGCATTTTTTCAGACTTAATAAATGAAGGACTTGAAATATATATAGATGAATTTACACCATACGGAGATGATTTCGATCCAGCACTAGATACACTAGAAAAAGTCCTACAACGCTGCATTGCTACCAGGCTTTGTTTAAGCCATGAAAAATGTTATATGATGATGATGGAAGGACTTATCCTAGGAAACTATATTTCAGTAGCTGGCATTCAGGTAGACCCAGCCAAAATCCAAATATTTTTGCTTATCCCTACTCCTACCACTCAAACAGAGATACGCAGTTTTCTTGGATTTTTTGGTTATTACAGGAGGTTTATAGAACATTATTCACATATTGCTACACCTTTGTATGCATTAACTGGTAATGTCGATTTTCTTTGGACAGAAAAATGTGAACGTGCTTTCAAGGATCTGAAGAAGCTCGTATCCACAGCCCCAGTCCTTCGAGGACCAAATTGGGATTTTCCATTCCAGATATCATCTTATGCCTCAAATACAGCAATTGGAGTGGTCCTTGGGCAGGAAGAGGATAGAAAACCATATGCAATTTATTACATTAGCAAAAATTTATCCCCTACTGAATTAAACTACAATGTTACTGAAAAGAATTTCTAGTTGTAATACATGTTGTCAATAAGTTCAGACATCACATTATTGGATATCCTGTTATCTTGTACACAGATCATTTTTCCATAAAATATTTAGCAAACAAGCCTATCACAAATGGCAGAATAACTAGATGGTTGATTTTATTGCAGGAATTTGATATTACAATCAAGAATCGACCTGGAAAATAAAATCATGTAGCAGATTTTCTCTCAAGAATGCCAAAGCCAATTGATGTAGCAACAGTTGAAGATCAATTTCCGGACAAGCATATGTTTGTTGTGGCTATTCAAACACCCTAGTATGTTGATGTTGCCAATTACCTAGCAGTAGGTAAACTACCAAAGCATCTAACCCGTAATGAGCAGAAACAGATTGTTCAGCGGAGTACTCGATTTTCTTGGATTGGGAGCTATTTGTTCCACACAAGGGTAGACATGCATATCAGGAGATGCGTTCGAGAAGATGAAATCTTTGACATTTTAAAAGCCTACCATGATGGACCATATGGTGGACATTTCGTTGATCGCAGAACTGGACATAAAGTGCTACAAACAGGGTATTATTGGCCCACGATTTTCAAAGATGCAAAGAAATTTGTCCAAGCCTGTGACAGTTGCCAGAGAGCAGGACGCCCTGGTCAGTCTGATGAGATGGCTCTGAAACCACAGCTAGTCATCGAACCATTCGAGCGATGGGCTCTTAACTTTGTTGGACCAATTAACCTAGCATCAAACCAGAAAACATAAATTTTGGTGGCAATAGAATATGTCACCAAATGGGTTGAGGCAGAGGAATTGCCAAGAGCTACAGAGGACTCTGTCATACAGTTCCTGTTCCATCTATTTGTACGTTATGGCCTTCCAAGAGAGATAATTACAGACGGTGGACCACAGTTTGCTGGGAACAGAATAGTTGTAACACTCAACAACTATCATGTCCAGCATAAAATCACTACTCCATACCACCCACAGGCAAATGGGCAGGTAGAAAGCAGCAATAAAATAATAGAAGCAATACTAATGAAAACCGTTGCATCACATAGACGTGATTGGGCTTCCAAACTACCTAAAGCACTGTGGGCTTACAGAACAACATGGAGAAGTACAACTCGTTACTCACCTTATCAACTAGTGTTTGGAAAACAACCCATTTTCCCCATAGAATTAGAAATCCAAACATTACGAACAGCACAGGAATTTGGCTTAGATCTAACCGAGGCACAGATTAATCGATTACAACAGATCAATGAGTTGGAGGAAATTAGGCTCTCTACACTTCAAAACACTGATCTGATTCAATAGCAGCGAGCTAAATGGAATGATTTTCTCATTAAAAATAAAGTCTTCCATGAAGGAGACTGGGCTCTTTTGTACGACTCCAAGTTTCAGGACTTCCCTAGGAAACTCCAGACTCGTTGGTTGGGACCATATAAAATCCAGAAGGTACATGACAATGGTACCCTTACTCTAATCACTATTGACGGTTCTGGATATGCCTTCAAATCAAATGGCCACCGAGTTCGTCTTTATTGCAAACCACTCACTCGTGAGTCCTTCTCCCAATAGCTACGCCGAGACTCAGATATGGAGATTTTGGGGGAGGAAGAAAAGTCTTCCTCACCTGTAATTCATTAAGGAACTGATTTCTTTTTATAGTTTGTACATACTTTCTTTTTTTGAATAATTTTTGTACATACTTTTGAATCAACATTTTGCTATTACTATTTTTGTTGTTCCTTTTTTTCAAAAGAACATCATTTTCTTCTGGTTGTTCCTTTTTCAAAAGAACAACCCCCTTTGGATCAAAAGTCATTTTACTGTAATTTGATTCTTTTTCTTTTGTGTTCTGTTGTTCCTTTCCCAAAGGAACAATATTTTTTATTTATGTCATTCCTTTGGAAAATGAACGACATTTGTGTGTTTTTGCTGTTCCTTTTCCAAAGGAATAGCAAGCATTTTTTTATTTTTGTTGTTCTTTTTCTAAAGGAATGGCATTTGTGTATTTTTGTTGTTCCTTTTTCAAAGGAACAACAATTTTTTTATTTTTGCTATTCCTTTTCCAAAGGAACGGCATTTGTGTATTTTTGTTGTTCATTTTCCAAAGGAACAACATTTTTTTTATTTTTGTTGTTCATTTTCCAAAGGAACGGCATTTGTGTATTTTTGCTATTCCTTTTCCAAAGGAACAACATTTTCTTTATTTTTGTTGTTCATTTTCCAAAGGAATTGCATTTGTGTATTTTTGTTGTTCATTTTCCAAAGGAACAACATTTTTTTATTTCTGTTGTTCCTTTTCCAAAGGAATGGCATTTGTGTATTTTTTCTGTTCATTTTCCAAAGGAACAACATTTTTTAATTTCTGTTGTTTCTCTTCCAAAGGAACGGCATTTGTGTATTTTTGCTATTCCTTTTTCAAAGGAACAGCATTTTCGATTTTTGTTGTTCCTTTTTCAAAGGAACAGCATTTGCTTGTTTTGTTGTTCCTTTTCCAAAGGAACAACGCTTTTGATTTCTGTTGTTCCTTTTCCAAAGGAACGACATTTCTATGTGTTTTATTGTTCCTTTTTCAAAGGAACAGCATTTTCAATTTCTGTTGTTTCTTTTCCAAAGGAATGACATTGGTGTGTTTGTTGTTCCTTTTTCAAAGGAACAGCGCTTCTGATTTCTGTTGTTCATTTTCCAAAGGAATGGCATTTCTATGTGTTTTACTGTTCCTTTTTCAAAGGAACAACATTTTCGATTTCTGATGTTCCTTTTCCAAAAGAACGGCATTGGTGTGTTTTGATGTTCATTTTCCAAAGGAATAACATTTTCGATTTATGCCGTTCATTTTCCAAAGGAATGGCACCTGTGTGTTCTGTTGTTCCTTTTTCAAAGGAAAGGTATTTGTGTTTTCTGCTGTTCCTTTTCCAAAGGAACATCATTTGTGGTCTTTTGTTGTTCCTTTTCTCAAAATGAACACCACTTGCATGCTTTTTCTCTCCCTGTGAAACAGCTTGTTCCTTTTGTTGTTCTAAATTAAGGATGATTATTGTCCCTGTTCTTTCAAGTCTTTTAGAATACAGCTATGCACTTATGCAATGGATACAAAATCACAACATACTGAAATCAGTGAATCATAAATCGCTATATTTATAATAAATTGCCCTGAATTGATAAGAGGACAGAAGGAAGGACACGCTTATTCATCATCTTTTGTTGTCATTGTTCTACTAATTCTGCTCTGATTGGTTATCTCTATCATGTTGGTCCCTTTTAATCCTCTTCGATTATTATTCAAAAATAAGAGCAAAGGGTTTATATCTTCCTATTGAGATGTTAAGACTTCTTCCACCATTCCTACTCTTAAGGAGTGTTGAACCACCCTTTGTGTATAAATAGGGAAAGTACTTTATGAAAAAGAAAGAAAAAAAAAAGAGCAAACATGACTTATAAGTTGTCAAATATAGGATAGAGGGTCTCATTAAGAGCCAACCTACCATGATCATGAGGACTAAAGTGAAGTGGCATTCCCACTATGGCCACCACACCAGGGATATCGTCCAAAAGGTATATCAAATAAACAACCCTTCGAACAGGAGGTCTCATCACGAGCCGGCCTGCCAACTTTTCGCTCCTTCCTTGTGAATGGCATTATGGCTAACTGGTCACCAAGCTAGCATAATGGCCTACATTTTGACATTAGCAACATTTCCTACGCATACACAAAGGATCATGGTTCCATGGGTGAAATAAACAACTCTGCCAAGGTTATGGACACCTGTTGACAGCACAGCACTGTTAATGATATTGAAGTCACATTATTTACACCAATAGGTAAGTTATTAACACCCTTCTGTTTCTTATGCCTTAGTAATCAATTATATATTATTTCCCAAACCATACAACGCATGAATATATATTATCACCAATCATGACAGAACAATTGACAATGACCGCATGAGACTCTATTTACGGCAAATGTCTTATCCCCAACCTTGCATCATATCACCGCAATCTCCTATGTATTAAGCGACGCAACTCTACGCCTTGATTTCGGTAATTTGCTACTTTTGTAAACATGGCATATTGCCATACGTTGTTCCTTAAGGACTCTGTTGTAGAGTGGGCATTGCTCCTTTATTTGACGGTTGGGACTTCCTATCACATTACGGGGGGGGGAGGTTAACCTTATCATTCCCTGGATTACGTGTCAGCTCACTATTCTGGAAGTTGTGTACTGGGGTATAACACGGCTCAATGGTATACTGTTTCTTTTAATTTTATTTTTTCTGCATGACTTGTTGTTCAAAGCCATTTCCATTGTATACTCTGCAGCATTAGAGTTTGAACGAGTCTTGCATCTGTCAGCCTCTCTGTGTTTCAACAGCGTAAACAACTGTCGTTCCATTGAGAGTTTACAGCGAAGCCATGGGAGGAAGATCGATTCGGAGAGAACCGCAAGTGGTAACAGTCTTTGCTGCTGCCCGGGAAATCCTGGCAAGAGCAGGGTGGCTGACTTATCTCAACCGCTTGTAGGAGTCTAACGAGACTGTGGCAATTGAATTCTTGAACAACTTGCAAGAGGATCACTCCACAGTAAGGGGGAGATGCATAGCAGTCACCGATGACATAATCGAAGAAGTCTAGGGACTGATAGCCACTGGACCTGTATGGACGTTAAAGAATGAGAGATTGCAGAAGAAAGGGGGTTCTTCCAGCAGCACTAGGAGAGTCGTGGGCGGAATTGGCGAAGACCATTCAAAGTTACATCACCTGTGAGGGCAGAAAAGACGTGGTAAGACCATGACATCTTAAACTCTTAGCTATACTAAAACAAAAATTCTTTGTAAATTTACCTGCATTGTTGAATTCATTACTTCATGACGTTGCACGGAGCATAAAAAAGGCACAACATGTAAAGTCAGTTGTTAGTCATCATGGGTTGATTCAGTTGATAGTCAGCCATAGCCTCACCCAGCAGCTGGGAATAGCTAATTGCCATAATAAATGGGGGATTGACCACCCCATCCCCAAAACGTAAACATGCCACCAGTACACCTGAGCATCCAGAAAAACGGAAACATGTCACCAGTACACCCGAGCATCCAGAAAAACGCAGGAAATTGGCAAAACGTAAACATGCCACTGGTACACTCGAGCGGCCAGAAAAACACAGGAAATCGGTCCGGCTAGAACGGCTACGAGGGAGGCTAGAGAAGCCCCAAGAAAGCACCAGCCAACCGATAGAAATAGAAGATGAGCAACCCCCACGGCCAGAAGAGGAAGACAATGAGAAAGAAATGCAGGAAGAGGAGGAAGAAGAAAAAGAAGAAGAGGCAGAGAAATCTAAAGAAGAAGAAGAAGAAAAAGAGGAAGAAGCCGAGCAAGCTGAAGAATAAAGAGAAAAAAAAGAAGAAGCCAAGCAATCTGAAGAAGTCGAGAAATCCAAGCAGGAGGAGGAAATGGAACCGCATGAAGGTAGCCCATTGCAGGACCCATTGGGAGAAGATGAATTGGCCAATATGGGCGAATATGGCCAACCTTCCAGACCATCAGACCTCCATGCCGAAGAAAAACCACAGGAGGAAAATGCACCTGAAGAATCACATGCAAAGAAGGCAGAAGAAGAGAATCTTCCTGTTCATGATGAAAATATGATAGGAGATGCTGAACAGGAACAATCCGTTCCTAACCAGAAGACACCAGAAGAAATTCTGGAGGAAACAAGGGCAGAAAAAGAGGTCGCCCAAGAAATAACAGAACCAGTTAGAGTTCTCGCCCCGGAACAGCCAGAGTAGAACAGCGAAGAAACACCCTAGGAAGAAAATCAGGAAATTAGTCACAGTCCAGGCCGCAGTGAACAGCTTGTTGTTCCTTCTAAGGAAATTGCAAAAATTAGGGAATTGCAAAAGGAACAACAAAGATTACTGAACATAATAGTCTAGCTCCACTAGCAGATTAGGATTCTAAAAGCAAGGCAAAGGGTAAAAAGGACTTCGGGAAGGAAAAATGTGACTACTCCAGCAAAACCCCTCAAGGCAAAGGGGTGGAGGACCAGAATCCATCCTGCTATTCAAAACCCTGTCAAAAGCCAAGTTGTTGTTCCAAATGATGCTGAGAAACAGACTGTTGTTCCAATTGAAAAGGAACAACAATGGACTGATATTCATGTTAAGATAGAAATGGATGAGATGTTGACCCGTGATAAGGAAATTTAGACGGAGGCACCAATTTCGGGAGTGATAAGGGTTATGAACTCAAAGCAATGCAATAGGAAAGTTCAAGTAAAACTCCCGGCCTCCACTGCCGCATGGAAAAGAGATCCAAAAACGATAACCCTACAAAAGGGTTTGAAGCAAGCTCAGCAGGAATCAGAAAAGCTTAGAGAGCAAACGGTCCCTTGAGAAAAGTATGAAGAGCTATAGCAGCAGCTTAGGAATGTCAATCTATCTGAAAGCCAGGCCTTTGAAGGGTGGCAAAGAGAACAAGAGAAAGTTGCGAAGGTAACTCGTAGGTTAGATGTAGCTATCAAGTAGATGGATACCTTATGTTCTTTATACAATGACGTCCTAGCATGTAGAGCCCCTGCTAAGAATTATGCCTTGTTTTTAATGGAAAGATATTTGCAATTGAAAATAAAGGTTCTTAAAGCAGGTGCTCCCATACAAATTAACACCATCAATGCTTTTATAAACTGTTGTAAGCACTACGGGGTAAAAGTTCAAAGACTATTGTGTGAATTTTATTTACATAACTGTTGAACAGGTAAATCCCCTCTGCGGACAGAGGCGATCCCACTAGCCCAAAATGGGTCTAGCAACAATCAATTCACGCTGCTACGCAAGTTCCTAGTTGTATACTAAAAGGTGGATTACGAAGACCAACTTGGAATCCAACGCAAATGTCGAAGTAGAGTTGACCCTCCGGCTCCCTTGCTTCAGCAGGTCACAATCCTAGTGATCCTCGTGAACAGACACCTGCACATGCAAAGACCGAGACGAATACAAGCATAAAATCCACCAAAGTACAACTATATTTCAGTCAGAAAGGAAATAAATCAAGCATCATAATAGGCAATGAAATTGGAACCATAATAGCAGTCGTTTATTAATGAATAATAGACAGAGAAAGATACATTCAAGGTTCTGACGTTGAACCTATTCTCTGGCTGGGCGAGCAGCTATGTATGCCTTGCAATAGACCTTCTCTCTCTCAGGATTTCGGCAACATAACCTCCCTATGCTTCAAAACTCTTACTATCACTCCAGACAAGCATAATCACAACTAGCATTACTCCAGAACCCTTAGAACTCCCCTGTCTAATGCATGAGGACAGACTTTTATAAATGGAGAAGGGAGGAAGATTCAATGCACCAGGATGCCCATTATGGATCGACATTATCTGCGAAAAGCTACTGAGGATAGATGTCAAGGATAGATGATGACTCTAGACCTCTATCAGATGGATTTTTTCCCTCAAAATACTTCATGATCTGAAAGGAAAAAACATATGGGTGCGCGTTTGCCAAAAATCATTACCAAACTTAGTTGGCGCGAGTGTTGTTCTAAGACAGAGCGCCAATGGGCACGCCCCTTTTTGAGGATCTCAGTGATTGGCGCGGATAAGACACTGTGTACCTGCGCCAATGGAAAAAAGGCACTTTTCAGGGATAATTTGCAGAAGGTGTCTTCAGGGAACATGAAGTACATACTCAGGGGAACATAATGCAAGTGTTTTTAGGCTATGTCACTGCTCACAAGTCCCGGAATGTATCCTCCAATGTACGAAAATAGGGGTAATAGGGACAGTGACCAATGGTGACAAATTACTGTGTAATAGATACCCCCTAAAGCATGAGGCCCGAGAGAGAGAGAGGGGTGAAATGCTTTACAAGAACACATATAGCTGTCGCCGAGAATCTGCATTGAGAGATACAATTGATAGTTCAAATACATGATTTACGTGGTATGGTCTCAGCCATCCATAAGAGAGTACATGATAATCGAGATCTGTAGTATGGACGCAGCCATCTGGTTAGGATCAATGAATTGACTCAGGTATGGTCGCAGCCATCCAGTGAATGAGTCATGTATCAAGAATCACACCTGGATTACAACAGACACAATCCAGGGTCTTGCGCTTCATATCGACCCGAACAGAAGTACAAGTTCAAGCATGTGAACATGTGAGCTGAAGTCGAACATGCATGAACATCGTCTGATTACCAGTCAATATTGGGAACTATTAACAGACGCGAGAGGTACCACCAATAATGACAATGGCCCTCAAGGTACTATAGGTACAATCTACGGCGTGTGAACTAGTGATCTGAAGTCGAACACCCGTAGAATCATTCGATCGGAGGCCAATGATGAAAACCTCACGTCGAACACGAAGAACCTGCCATTGAGGCATGCAGGGTCTAAGGCACCGGCAGGGAGTCTCTAGATCAGCTTCCTGGATAATGAGCTGAAGTCGACAGGAAGTGACCTTGATCGAAGGTGGGCCATAGTGTTTCCCACATCATCGACATGAGACAGAGAGATAATGTTGTGAATTAAGATTGTATGAACTATCAAACGAAGGTTGTTTCTTTTCAGAGGTCAACTTCTCTTGAACATATTGGCGGCACGACAGTGGAATTGGCAGTATTTGACATCGATGGATCAGAGGTCATGATGACGAGGCAATGAGCAGATGAGAGGTCAAATAGGATTACCCAAACACATGGAGGCAAGTGAAAATTGAGATGAGATATCCCCACCCTGACACGAAAGCAGGGAAGTGCCATGTTCAAGAGCGACATACTGCCGACACGACAATAATTATGGTTCCCAAAATTTTCTTTTCCCCCACCATTTCTGGTGAGTACCCCAATTATTTTTAACAAGCTTGAAGGGGATAGCATATGCTTGTGGTGCGTCATTCGACAAAATCTGATGTCATCAAGTTTTAACGAGTCTGACAAAGGAAGAACTTGGCGTCTTTTCATGTTTAGAGAGTTTGAAAAGACAACAGAAAAGAAAACTCCAGGGGGGTCCTTTTTCGTAAAGTTGTGTCTCTCGAGCCCGAAAAAGTATAAAACGATGCTCGAAAGAACCGCCCAATGATTACGATCGAGGAGTACTTTTCATAAGTAGTGATTTCGATCTGAAAAAGTAAAAAAGTGATTGAAATCACGTCGTTTTGTTTCCAGTAACGAACCTGAAACGACAAAGGTCCGACAATCTTTTCATTTTTACACGGTCAGAAAAGAGTTTAAAATATGACTGCCTCTTATTTACGTTTAACGAGTCAAGAGGAATAACTCGGCAATCTTTTCATCTTTAAACGGTCAGAAAAGAGCTAACAGCAGACCTCCATTTTTATTCTCTTTAGCGAGTCAAAAAGGGAAAAAATACTCGGCAATCTTTTCATATTTTACGAGTCAGAAAAGAGCTTAAAGGTGACTCATCTGTGGGTTCATTTTTACACAAGCTTGAGCCATCGATAACTCTGCTTGGATTCAGTTTCATGTTTACACAAGCTTGAAACGAAAAACTATGCTTGTTATAAGTTCGCATGCCCCCAGCATAATGACGCAAACGAGTTACATGCCCCCCAAGCTTCATTGCATTCAACAAAGTGGATGGAATGAAGGTTCACTTTCGAGATCTTGGAAAGACTCGACTTGGATTTTACGAGATCTTAATCGAAGACTCGATCTGAAAAGGGAGTTGTTTCATTTTTTAATGAGGTTGACATAGTAAAAGAACTATCCTCATAACCCTTGTTTCATTTTTTAACGAGCATGACACAAGATCAAGAACTATGCTCGAACCAGACCTAATTTCATTTTTTAGAGAGCTTGACATAGGAAAATGAACTATGCGCTGACCATACCTAATTTCATTTTTTAGGGAGCTTGACATAGGAAAATGAACTATGCTCCGCCCATACCTAATTTCATTTTTTAGGGAGCTTGACATAGGAAAATGAACTATGCTCCACCCAGACCTAATTTCATTTTTTAGGGAGCTTGACATAGGAAAATGAACTATGCTCCGTCCGAACATCATCATAATGAACAGGAAGTCGGGGCTTCCAAGAGTGGCGCTCCCGGTGGGAGGTCAATGTCTCGGAATTCAGGACCCAATGCCCCCAGGACACTATGCACGACGGCGGCATTGCTGGATATAGGCACGGGAGAGGTGGCCACGTAGTTGATCTGGGGTGAGACAAATCCAACTGGTGGATGAGAACCAAGAGGGAAGGACAATTGTGCCAGAGGGGCTTGTGGACGAACGAATGATAATTGATCCATTGTCACTATTCTTCCATCGTGTGGAAAG
>APFE030458258.1:91422-102177 GCA_000404065.3 Pinus taeda
AAATTACATTTTTATACTGTAATATATAATTAAATGTGTTTTGATATTTACTAACATATATACATTTATAGTTTTTAAATTTAAATGCCTCACTTAAAAAATATTAAAATTTTAAAAAGTACATAATTTTTTAAAAACCTCTTGCAACATTTTTTTTTTTAAGTATAAATTGTGTTCAATATTTAATGGTAAGTGTAATAACGTGAAATGAAATACAAGTTCTGCCAAACAGTTCTTGAAGCATGTTCCTCATCTGTCACATATAAATATGAATAATAAGAGAAGGAGATCTGTTGCAGGCCCTCTGAGAAATTGAAGCGCCGCCCATGTAAATTAATCGATATGATCGCGCAAATGAGATCCAACTTACTAGCAAACAACAAATTCTGCATGGGAATTAAAAAGAATTTGAGGTGCAGAGCAGCGGAGCATGGCATGTGGATGGATATAAAGTCACTGCTGCGAGGAACTTAATGACAAACGCGAACAAACTGTTCGAAACCAAAAACTGAAGCCACATAAAAACGGATATCGCTGCCATAATATGAATGGTCTATGGGCATGCACTACCTACACAGCTAGCTACGCAACATTTTCACTTTTTGGAGGCGTCATTTGTGTTGAAATCTCTAAAAACTTATGGAGTTTGGTGTTTAGAATTTATTTACCAAGAATCTCAATTTCCAATTTCCCGAGAAAAATCCAAAAATCGAGACCTTATTCATTCTACATTTTGGCAAAACATAATAGAAAAAGAAAGCGTTATTTTCAAAGCACATCAAATGGATTTCACTGACCTATCATGAATGGTCTGACATGGTACGGCTCAAACCTCCATTCCCTACTCAATAATATGTATTATGGGTAACCTACACAGCTCCGCCAACATTCTCAACCACAAAGTTACAAACTCACTGTTTCAGAAACTGAAGCACATCAAATTGATATCACTGCCATAACATGAATGGTCTGACCATGATACGGCTCGCACCTCCATTACCGACTCATTTATGTCTATGGGTATGGAGTAGCTACCATTCTCACTCACACCTTCAGTAACTACTCATCAATATGTCTGGGTATCGACTACCTCCACAGCTACTTCCGCCAATATTTTCATTCCAGTTATTCGGATAAAGATCGAGAGAGACATCATTCTAGTTTTGGCAAAACATTTGAAACAAAGAGCATCATTCTATTCTCACACTAAATTTCTAGCTATATGCATAAAGATCGAGAGAATATTCTATTTTTTTGGCAGAACATTTCAAATTAGAGATCATTGTATTTTTTTTGCCTAACATTTAAAAAAGAAAATGACAAGGTATATTTCAGCCTACCGGGCAAAACTTCTAAAAAGAAAATGACAAGGTATATTTCAGCCTACCGGGCAAAACTTCTAAAAAGAAAATGACAAGGTATGGGTTGGCCTACATTGCATCCAGGCGAAGGTCGATGTTGACGCAGTACCGGCGACTACGACCTCTGCAATTACCCACATACACATCAAATAATTGAGAAAAGATTGATCCTCCGCCATCTTCTATTCTTCTCCCGCCTGAAACCACAGTGATGTAAACAGCACTCAAACCCAAACCAACCGAACCCTGAAATAGAAAAAGGGTTTTAGTACAATAATGAGCATAAACGGCATAGAGCACAGCAAAGCCTATGACAGAGCTAAGGCTAATTTTAGAGGAACGCAAACTCACTCACCTAATGCTAATTTCAATGTTTCAAAAAAGAAAAAGATTATGTCAAAAATCCGCTGGCCAAAATTACCGACAAGCATACAGAAAGATCTTCACCAAATAAAATTAAGAGCAGGGACCAGTACAGGAAGATCTTCACCAAATAAAATTAATAGCATGACCCAGTACAAATAGATATTTACCTCCATGATGATATCTATCTCCATTCAAATGTCAAAGAAACGCTACGCCAAAGTTCGTTCCCACACCCTGCATTTCCCTGAAATAGAAATGATAAGAACTGCTAAACCTCTCGTAGAAACAGAGTCGGACCGTATGCATACTCATGTTCCCTTTCTAAAGATAATATCCTATTTTGTAGATATTAGTAAATAAGGATAGCATACCTGCTACTCCATTCCAGTGATTACAACCGCATAAGAATCTGAAATCGCCGATCCATCTCCAACTGTCCACATTAAGCCCTAAACCCGGTAGCAAAATACAATTGGCTATTCACCTTCCTCAGGAAAAGAAAACGGGCTGAACAAACGGTGCAATGCAGAGCTGTGGTGGTAGCATCTGGAATGGGCTGGAATGGGCGGCGCTGACGATGTCCCTTCATGAGCGCTCTTCACATATGCTGTATGTAACTGTTTTGATCAACGGTTCAAGTCTTTGTAATCATCTAACATCTAATCGTACGGTGTCCAAGGATGACAGGTCGGCAAAAAGGGGGATGGATTTCAGAGGGAAACGCCTTAAGGCGTAAATAGTTAGGAGATAGTGTAGGACTTCATGGGCTCGCTCAAGAGAGGAAAATTGAAGTTGGCCATGCCTTTTGGGTCTGGGATTATGTGGGTTCACTCAACACTGCTTTTGTGAATGAACCACCTCCTAAATGTTAATGAAAATTTTGTTTTTTGGTTTTTCACTTTTGGATAATTTATAAATTCGCTAACATCCAAACTTCTCCCTTTTGTTTGGGGAATACTACATAAAGCACTTTAAATGGTGGAAAAGAAATTGTTTACTTCCATTATGTTTTTGTTGCAATCTTGATGTAATCACACTAAACTTTTTGGTCAAATTTTTATAACTTTTTATTACAATGAAAACCAACGATTACTGTTAAATTCTTTTGGAGCAAAAGCAAATCAGGAACAGAGGCAAGGACCACAACCTTATCACTATTAAAATTTGATAAACAAAATGTTAATAGATTGTTAAATATTTTTATTTTTTTTAATAATGCAAAAACTACTTAAACATCTTTTTACTATAGATATTAATAAAATATATTTACATAACATTATACAATATATTAGTATTGGTAATATTCTACAATATTGTTAAATTATTTTTACTTTCAAATCCGATCAAATTACCATTGAAAAAAATAATTACTAAAACATTTCTATTATGTGATATTCTTTAATATTCTTTAAATTTCATTATTGTCAAATCTAAATAATTACTATTTTTCTATTGTAATATATATTATATATATATATATATATATATATTAAATAAATAATTGAATAAATTTAAAAATTCATTCTATTCCTAACCACCTAAATTACATCCCATTAACAACCTAACATTATATTATATTAAAATTTTATTTAAAATTAAATTAAAACTTTTAAATTTATAAAAGATTAAATAATATTTAACATTTAATTATAACTTTTAACCTTGCGTATATAAATTTTAACCATTAACAATATTATAGAATGACAATAAATGTTAAATAAATTATTACCTAACATTTGTTTTAATATTAAAAATCTTATTAATAATTTAAGCAAAAATAATTATTTAAATATTGAAAATATATATTTAAATATAGGGATGATGTAAAATTAAAGAACAAAACTTTTTTAAATAAAATTAACATAAAAATTAAAAAAAAATATTAATAAAGATTTATTAAGTTAAAAAACAAAACTAAAAGTAAGATAACTCTTTTTGGAAACTATAAAGAATTAGACAACTATTAGAGACAATATGGGTATCAAGATGGATTTGGGGTATTTAAATAATCTTATTTATTTTAATCTCTAGGGAATATATGAATGAAAATATTTTCACCCAAAAATGCTTCCATAAAATTAGATTTACTTTGAAAATATGCAAATGGGCATCAAGATGGATTTAGGATATTCGAATTATTGACCTCTTAAAACATCAATAGTTATGGGGTAGGGAGTTATCTCCATAAGATTGAGCTACAGGCTCGAATGAGCCTTAAAGATAGATCTAGCTAAAGGCTAGATTTATCCTTAAAGGTAGATCGAACCTTAAATCTAGATCATGCTTTTATTTAACCACTTTAAGGGCCAAACCCTCAATCGAGCTATTTGAATTTCGAAAACAAGCACTCAATCTAGCTATTGAGGTTCTAAAAATCACAACTTTAGCACCTATTCTGCATATTTCTTTGCAACCCCATTTGTACCCTAATGGATTTAGGGCATACTTTGTCCTTAAGTGGTGGAGTTGATCATGTTGAAATCGTGAAATAATCATTTATCCAATGAAATATGAGTTTGACACTTTTCAAATTCATATGATATTTTTCATCCAATTTCTTTTAAACATAATGCTTGAAATTTTTTTGGACAGTTTCAAAGGAGCTGAATAAAAAATCAATAACATAAAATATACACAATGAAAATTTTTCAGAAAATACCCGTATCTTTTTTTACGAATCTTCTTCAAAATGATACTCTTTGTTTTTTAATTTATTTAAAGAGTTAAAAAAAATCTTACTCGAACACATGTGTCTCCAAAATGCAATTGAAATATTACTTCGTCAACTTCAAAAAATAATAAAAATATAATTTTGCATTAAAAAAAAATTAATATGAAAAAATTAGTTCTCTTTGTGTAAATAATGTCTTATATATATTTATATATATATGACACATTTTAGACTAAGTTATGCTACATGAACACATACATACCTCTTACTATGTGCAAAAGTTTGCAAGAAAAGGTATTGCATTTAATGTTGAGAGATTATATGACACTAATTTTTTTTGTAAAAAATGTCATTAGGAAAACAACATAATTCTCCCCATATTGTCTTTTTACTCCGAATCAAAATTCACAATGCTTACATGAATTTTGAGGGCTTCAATTCAATAAAAGAGGAAAAACTTGAAATTTCATTGCTACATTTGGCTCAAAAGTGTAACCCGTCTTCATGCATTCACCCTTATATGTTCCTAAAGGTGAGCAATTATATCTAATCTAAAATCACACATCACCAATGTTGTGGGGCATTTTGGTGTAGGGAAAACTATGGTAAACTTGTAGACGTGTGTGTACTAGACCTTGATACAAGAAGATGTAGTTAGGTTCATAAGACGATTTATGTTTTTTTGTACCAACAAGCCTAGTAACGTGAAATAGGGACTATACCATCCCTTATTTGTACTCACTCATGCCTTGTAAAAAGAGCAACAACAAGCAAGAAGCAACAAACTCTCTATTTGGACAAGTTTAGGCACACTTTGGAATCCCAAGAATTGTTTTAGATAGGGACACAATATTTCACTATGCATTTTAGACTACATTATGGGAAAATATGGGCATGAAGTTGAAGCGGTCTACAACATTGCATCCACAAATAGATGGGTAAACTATAATAGTCAATAAGACTCTCATGTAACTTTTGAAGGGTTACTATCACAAGCATCCAAAGACTTGGAATGGAAATATGGTATATATATAACACTATTATTATAGATTAGTCCACACTTCTATTGGTAATCCCTATTTGAAACTTTCCTTGGATATTTTCCACCTTTACCTTTGGATATTGCATAAGGACAACAAAGAGGAGTGAGGGAGGATCTTATAGGGGATGGTTTAAGGGAAACAAATTCTATTGAGATGATTAGGTAGATCTATCTATAGGTGTAGGAGGCATTGCATAAGTTACAAAAAAAATACAAGGCTAGGCATGATAAAAACAAAATAGAGAAGTCATTTAGAGTGGGCGGAAAAATATGGATACGAGGATACAAGGTCCTAGTAATAAAACCAAGGTGTAATAAAGTCCCTTTGGGATAATAGGAAGGTGGAAGATAATGCCCATAGAATCAACAACTTGGATCAAGAAGATGAATGTGTCTTACCTTTGTATAGAGGGTTTAGCACTAGATGCTCAGGAAGATTTGACAAAGGATGTCATTTTTTAGAAGATGTCCAAAATACAAGATAAGAGAAACATGAACTTTGGTAGATCAAGTTGAAAACATAGCTTCTAAGTAAGGTTATTTGGTACTTTAGGGAGAAGGTAGAGGAAATATTTCCTCAACCCATTTAGTAAAATATTTTAGGAACAAAATTCCTCCCACAATGGGGAGGCTTGATCTCAATTGGATCATCATATTATTTTTCATTCTTATTGATGGTTTTAGAGTGGAAAAATGGGAGGAATCAACTCACAGGACCATTTTTACCAATGGGTGCCACTTTGACGAATTGAGGTTTAAAACCTTTTGGATGTATTTTTTAGGCATTTAATGAAGTTATTTTGGTTCCAAAATCTCTTACTTGTGCCATATCCCTTGATGTTATTATACACTTAGATAACTTTCCAATGACGCAAGAATGACCTCATATAGAGTCTGTACACAAAAGTTATTCCACCTGGAAAATGAACTTCCTATTTTTTTTACCATTATTTGAGAGGATGCCACATTAGCCCCATTACTCATTAAAAAATGGGCTATCCACATGATCATGATGAACAATAACCTAAAATATTCTATTTGTAACTCATATTGAGGGTTTAATGGGTCAAATTTAACCCCTAGTTAGCTATCAAGCTATATTATAACTTAGCCACTAAGAGGAAAAGGGGTTTGATTCTATTCTAGTGTATTTTCTTCTATGAGAAGAGTAACTAAGAGTGGATAGAGAGGGGAAAATAGAGAGAGTTTTTGTTTTGTGGCATCTCATAGGCCACAAGTCTCAGTTAATTATATTTGCACCATTTCTATTTAGAGAAAGAGACAACAATGTAATGTCACATTCCCATTGATTTTTCTCCTAAAATGGTTTACCAAGTAATATATTGTGTTATTTTGGTAGTGTGAGTGATTTTCCTATTTCCACATTATACGTTTCATGCATAAATGAAAAAATTAATTTAATAAATCCAAAATTTTAAGGAAAATTTAAACCTCATAGTATAGATTTTGGAGTTTAGTAAATTTATTTATCAAATTTGTTGGGATGAATTGTCCAATGTAATATCCATGATAGTTTATGGATCACACATATTACATTGTGATGATGTATTTAAATAGGTATTAGATACTCCATTGTAATATGCTAAGATGTGAGCGAGTATTGGGCTCTCTTGGCTAGGGTAAGGGTGTTGGCCAACATGTATATTTTTAGCCAAGGGAATAATAAATAAATTATTGGATTTTTTTCCCATGGTTGTGGTTTTGCAAATTAAATCCTGTGTTATTTATTTATTTCTAGTTTTTATGTTAATTGTTTCTTTGTCATGTGTTTAATAGTAACAAATGGTGTTAGAGCCTCGTATCACAAGAGTGCTTTGATGCAATGAACATTGGAATGAGTGAATGTGGGATACATCACAAGACTTGCATGTGTTGAAGCACATGAAAGATATTTTTTGTGGCTATTGAGAAAGGGATCAACTTAATTGCATCGATGGCATAACTTTTGTTAGGTTTTGGAGACCATATTATCTAAGCCAAAATGGTGAATTGAGCTAAGAATCTAAAACAAGGCCCTAATGTGAAGAGAAGAATCACTTGTTGTAACACAAACTACTAGAAGCTCTATTAACTTGAGCATGGAATCCAATGCAATGGTGTCAGTGCATGTTGGAGACAATGTATTCAACATTTTTTTCGTGAGACAAGAACTTGGAAACATGTGTTAAGAGATTTGTTCATAGATCTAGAACATATGGATGACATTGAGAGGTTGTGTAACTACGTGGTTAAATGAGATCATAGATGGAGTAGATGGTGCCAAGGTATAGTGATGGGGCCAAAGGAAATGCATGGGAAATCCACCTAGAGATGAGGTGGAGGTTGAGTGGGTGAATACAAACAGCTACATGCAGAGGAGGAGGCCAAGAATTTGACGGTGTGGTTAAAGGCTTGGAGTGTAATCTATAAGGAAAGAAAATTAATGGTGTGCTTAAAGGTTCAAAGTATATGAAACAAGGTAGAGGTAAAGAAAAGGAATTATGAACTATTAACGAGATCCTAGACAAAATCGATAACAACAATGTAAATCCTCCTTATATGGAAGTGTTAAGATATCTTTTAAGATGGCTTGGAAATCCCAAAAATGGAGACATGGAAAATCTAACACTTAGAAGGTTAAATTCTCTTTAGAAAGAATTCACGTGAGTATAAATTGGAGCTCATTTAAACCCATATGCTTTTTCTTTGATTTTCTTAATGAAGTATAAGTTTTTAGCTACATAGGTTTTAATCATTGGTTATGAGGAAACGATGCAATGCAATGTTTTGATTGTTGTACCAAACTTTGGCATGGAATTTGCATTTAGATAAGCTAGGGTATATCTAGACTCTTTGAGGAGGGAGACATGTCTGAAAGCAAGAGCCATAGAGGTGTAGTTTTGGGTGTCTGTGTTGGAAATGTTATAAGCTAAGGTTTCATGTGATGGTGGTTATGGTAGATGAAACATACATTAACCTTCTGAAGTTGTTGGATGGAATGTTGGAAATTCGAAAAGTGAGTATTAGTGCCTATGGAAACACAATAGGGCATTCTTTAGGCATACCTAGAGAGTAGTGGAGGGAGTTAAAGCTAGAGATTGAGGTAAAGCTAGAGTTGTTTATGACCAAGTATTTTCACAATGTGAGGAAAGCACTCACATTATATTTGGAGTGTATAAAGAAGAGAGAATGAAGGCATAAGTGTTGGGACAGAAACAACAACAACAAAAAATAATTATTCAATGGAGTTGAATTTAAATGGGCATATGGATTTAAGACATAGTTAGACATGTGTGCCCTTATTGTTAAAGTATAGACATAGACCTAGGTGATAATGAGGGAGGGAATTAGGCTTTCCAGATTAGATATAAACGATTTCCTGAAGTCAGGTTTAAAGGGGGGGTTGTTAGGTAAGCTTGACTTGTTCATAGAGTCAAATTTTTCAAGTCTACAATACATACTTTTTGGGCACATGGTATTGATGACCTATGGTATTGACCAGTGAATTACATTGTGACGAAGATTTTTAATAAGCT
Source organism: Pinus taeda (assembly GCA_000404065.3). Classification (NCBI taxonomy): domain Eukaryota; kingdom Viridiplantae; phylum Streptophyta; class Pinopsida; order Pinales; family Pinaceae; genus Pinus; species Pinus taeda. The sequence goes on from APFE030458258.1 coordinate 100,399, forward strand.
TTGGATCCTCCATTGTAATGTTCCATGGAACCAGGGCATTGGCTAGCTTGGATACATTTAAAATAAGGGAATAAGATCTATTGTTGGTTTGATTTTCTTTGAAACCATGCAAGTTGTTCAGTGATTCCTCCCCTGGACATTGAAGCTTCAACCAAAATTGTACTTCCAACTGAACTTCTTACCTATGGTAGTCCAAGAGCCTAAGCCTCCCATCAACACATTCATGTAGTTCAATATCCATTTAGGGGAAGAAATCTTGAGGCTTGATAAGTTTTGGGAAGCTTCCTACCTACAAAGTAACCAAAGGGTAAAATCTGAAGTGTAACATTTTACAAATTAAGCTAAAAACTTTAGTTAACATGATCTTGTAAGTTTATTAATGCACACTTGCACTTCCTTTTTAAATTATTGGATGTTTGGTAAATATCTAGGAATTGTACACCCATTTTCTTTGTTCTGTGCATATTTCCATCCCCTCAATTATGATATTTGTTGTGACTAACATATTTTGTGTTCCTTGCATATCTTGAAAGACTTTTCAAATATACAAATAACATAGCAATTTTTTTTTTTTTTTTTTCTTTTTTTTTTTAAGTTCAACTTTTGAACTCTAATAACTTAAAAATAAAGCTCTACAAGTTTAGTGGCCTAAGTCGCTAGTGTCATATTAACTACTTCAATTTATCTTTCATTAAAAATTAAATGAATTGAATATATAAAATATTTAATTATTATTTTATTAATAATAATTATGATATATAAATTAGTCTTAAGGGTTAGCTTAAGTGGTGTAAAGTGAGACATGAAGTTGTTTGATATGGTTGCTAGTTGTTGTTGATATTGACTTCTTTAATTATCTTAAAGTAAGACAATTTACCAAATTTACCATCTACTAAATATGAAAAATTACACTAAATATGAAAAAAATACAATAAGATTTTTCATATTTACATTCTAAATTAAAATAAATAATATAAGATACAAAAATATATCTCTCACATAATTTTTCAATAATTACTTTAACTTCCTTCAAGATAATCTAACTCTATGACTGGTTACATTTCTTTCTAGTTAATCTAACTTTATTATTAGTTAATCTAACTCTATTATTATTATATAGGGATAAATTTAAAGCTCTATGGTTCTTTAACTTTTTAAAATAAATTTTCATTAAAAAGTTAAAAAGTTAAGTCATGCCTATTATAGAGAGATTAACTAGTTGATAAGTTTATAATTTGATGGTTTGAAATTATAAAGAAATTGATAAGTGATAGTGGTAATGTTAAGTTAAATACTTTCTCTAAAAATATTAACTAATTGATAAGTGACAATTACCTTTATAATTTGATGGTTTGAAATTATAAAGAAATTGATAAGTGATAATGGTAATGTTAAGTTAAACTAAATAATTTCTCTAAAAAGTTAAATCCATGTCTATTATACAAAGATTAACTAGTTTAACTAGTTGATAAGTGAAAATCATTGTTATAATTTGATGGTTTGAAATTATAAAGAAATTGATAAGTGATAATGGTAATGTTAAGTTAAATACTTTGTCTAAAACTTAAGTCCATGCTTATTATACAGAGATTAACTAGTTGATAAGTGACAATCACTTTTATAATTTGATGATTTGAAATTATAAAAAAATTAATAAATGATAATGGTAATGTTAAGTTAAATACTTTCCTAGATAATCTTAACATTAACTATTAGTAATAAATATTAAAACTAGTTGAAAAAATTGTCATTTATAATAATATTTATAACATAGTTATT
>APFE030458258.1:102401-158353 GCA_000404065.3 Pinus taeda
AAACTTAGGTATATTAAATATATCACCGGAATGTATCCTATAAAAAAAACCAAAAACACCAAAGTTGTAATTTGCTTTTGCAATTATCATTTTAGAAACTTGTGTCGTGTGTAGTAGAAATTTTAACCTATGAAACACTGGTTTTTCAATTATAATTTTGAAACTTGTGTCTAATAGAATAGAAAATTTATCATATAAAATACTATAATAACCGAAGAATACCATGATTGATATTGCTAAATAAATTTGTAGATTAATCCTAAAATTGTTGGGATAAATTTATTAAAATGAAAAGTGTTTTTAATATTATTATTTGTTTAATAAGCTGAATTTTATTTATTATTTTATTTACATCATTATATTTATACTGTAGTTAATTTGCTTAGAAAAAAGGTCAGTTTTTTAATTAATCTCAAGTAAAAATAATGTTAGCTTTTTTTAAAACCTGGTTATTTTTTGTGAAAATTGATTATAAATATTTATAATTCTGTTTGATATTTATATTTTAAGAAAAAAATATTAAATTGTTTACTTAAAACTATAAATACATTAATATGGAATGTAAAAATAATAAAATCTAAATAAAAACTAAAAATTGGTGAAAATTTACTAGAAAATCAATATTGATTATTAGTTAGATATAAATTTATATTAAAAATTTATAAAAAAAAATTCAAATGAAACACATAATATATTTTAGATTGTTAAGTTATTTTTTTTGTTAAGTCGTTTGTGTTTTTCTAAAGTTGATTGTTTGAGAAAGTGAGACTCAAGGGCATCTAAGTCTTCAAATTCATCACACCAGCCCTAAGCTGAATGGATTTTAGCATGTCTCTGGTAGTATGGGCATAGCAACTTCCATAGGATATTTTACAAACTAAATCCATCCTCAACTAGTTATGCAATAGCCCTAAGCTAACTGAATTTTAGCATGTCTCTGGTAGTAGGGGCACAGCAACTTCCATAGGATATTTTGCAAACTAAGCCCATCCTCAACTAATTATACTAATAAGACTTGACAATTTAATCTAACTTTTAAAATAAAATAAAATTTTCAATTTTCAATTTAATTTCATTATTATAAAATTGGTTTCCATCCAATTCTATAAATCACAAATAACAAATACTAAAGTAATAACTAAACCCTAAATGAAATTTCATTTAATAAGTGGATGTTTCTTTGAAGATAAAATTTATAAGAATGGTTTTTAATAACAATTAAAATATAAGAATGGTTTTTAATAACAATTAAAATTGTTAGCCGATAATGTACGACTTCATGGGCTCGCTCAAGAGAGGATAATTTGAAGTTGGCCATGCCTTTCGGGCCATGTGGGATTATGTGTGCTACACTATCATTTGAGGCTGGGTGGCATATCAGTTTCCGGGGCAGTGAATTTTCGGTAATTTAGGGTGTTGAGGGTGTTGCGCTTTACGAGATTCGGTTTCTTTGGGATTGATGGCTTTTTTTTATTATTCTATTTTGAATTTAGAGTTTTTAGAATTGGATTCCTTTGAAGCCATGATGCAGGGAGAGGAGAGAAGGAATTGGGATACAACAAGGTGTCATAATGATGCAGGGAGAACATTCCCATACCCAACTAAGGTTTCAAAAGATGGAAGATGAAATAGATCATATCCCAACCGGAGGAATTGGCTCAGAAGTTGAAAGCCATAAGCGACCTCTCGGAAGATCAAAAGGAGAACCACCTCTAAATGTTAATGAAAATATGTTTGGATTCTAGGTAATTTTTTTGGTGGTTATTTTTGGATAATTTATGAAAGGGGTGAATATAGAAATTTCTCTCTTTTTCTTTTTTGTTGGGGGAATATTATGAAACAGGTCATTGGGCAGTTCCTAAAACTCCATGGATGGAAAGGATCTGCCATATATGTGAGAATAAGAGCATCGAGGATGAAAACCACTTCCTCTTAGAGTGCCCTGCCTACAACCACATTAGATCTCAGTTTCACAATCTTTGTTACAATACTGACCTTCTTAGCCTTCTACAATGTCAAAATTATAGTGAGCTTGGGAGGCTTCTCTCCAAGCTTTTTGAGCATAGGAATAAAATCTTAAATCAAAATAAATAATTTGTTTATTTAGGTCCAATAGATCATTGTTTGGTCTCAGCAGACGTTAACCATCATCATCATGAGCATCATAAGTTGAGAATAAATTATTTATTTTGACCATGTTTTTGTTATCAATCATGGCATATGTAATTTTGATATAATGAAACTACATTTTTTATCAATTTATTATAATGAAAATCAATTATGTTTTTTTAGTAAATTAAGAATAAAACCAAGAACCACAACTTTATCACTATTAAAATTTGACAAGCAAAATGTCAATAAATTATTAAATACTATTGTTTTTGAATGACATAACAAAAACTTCTAAAACATCATTTTACTATAGATATTAATAAAATATATTTTACCTAACATCATACAATATATTAATATGGTATTATTATATAACGTTGTCAAATTCTTTTTACTTTCAAATGCAATCAAATTATTATTGAAAAAATAATTACTAGAATGCTTCTATTATTTGAGGCTTTTTAAACTCTTTTGAATCTCATTAAACTCTTATAAAATTAGCTGAAATATGACTTTAAATTTCTACAGTATTGTTTTCTCTTTGTCAAATCTGAAAATAGTTTAACTATATATATATAAATTTGGATGAAGAAAATCTCTTTGTCAAATCTGAAAATAGTTTAACTATATATATATAAATTTGGATGAAGAAAATCTCATTCCTACTTCCTAATTACTAGAGAATACATCCAATTAACAACCTAACACTATATTATAATAAAATTTTAATTAAAAATTAAATGAAAACATTAAATTTATAAAATAAATAAAATAAAATAAATTAATATTTAACATTTATTATAACTTTTAACCTTACATATATAAATTTTAACAATACAGGAAACAAATTAATTTTGAAATAAAAATTATACCTACATTATTTTTAATATTAAAAGCTTTATTAATAATTTAATATATAAATATTGAGAAAATATTATTTATTTTTTCTAAGTAAAGATTAATTCTATTAATAAAAATAAAAATACAGTTACAATGCGGTTGAGACCTCAAAGGAGGTCCAAGACTGTCCAGCAATATATATAAACTGTCCAGGGTTGGGATTAACCACATACAAAAGCCCACGGCCATACAGAGAGAATTGGCCATATTGGTAGACCACAGAAAAGGACATAAGAAAAGCTATGACCATACTATCTAACCACAGAAAAGGACATAAGAAAATCTATGACCATACTATCTAAACTGCCCAAATAGCCATGAGCAAAATTGCAAAACCAAAGACCTGAAACTACAAACTAGAGGCCTGATACAAAAAGACATTGACAAAAGCCATATAGGCATAGCATATTGGACTGAAGAGCAAAGAGAGGAGGAGGGAATTAGACATGGCCCAGGAGTCTTCAAGCATCAATATCATGTTCCGTAACTTCCTCTTCCACGAGACATGGATAGCCCATCCACGTGTCATCAACATTGTCCTCATTAGCTGAACCGGTGCCATCTGGAGAAGCTGCCATACATGTACATTAAAAAATAAACTTTCTTCAATAAAAAAGTTATTATAAAATTAAAAAAAAATATTAATAAATATTAATTAAGTTAAAAAACAAAATGAAAAGTAAAATAACTCTTTTTTTTGAAGCTATTACAGACTAGACAACTATCAACATGTTATTAGAAAAAACAAATAAAAAAATATTCATACATAATGTTTAATATTAAAAATCCTTATTAATAATTTAGCAATAAAAATAAATATTTAATATAAGAAAAAATAAATATTTAAATATAAGATACATTATATTAAAGAATAAACTTTTAAAAATAAAAAAATTTAAACTATTATAAAATATATATATAAAAGATTTATTAGGTTAAAAAACAAAACCAAAAGTAAGATAACTTCTTTTTGGAAGCTATAAAGAATTAGACATCTATCAGAAACAAGATGTGCATCAAGATGGAGTTGAGGTATTTAAATAATCTTATTTATTAATCTATTTTTACAATGAAATTTGGAATATCTTTAAAATCTCTCACCAATCCAAATTTTGAGAGCCCAACCCCACAACACAAACCACCATAACCAATACTGCATCACATGGCAAATTTCAGAATTCATTAAACCAAACAAATCTCACAAAAGTTCCATAAATTCCTATTTTCATAACCAATCAAAAGGCATTTTCATAACCAATCAAAAAGTACACACTGGCTGTTACAACCAGCTGCTACTATGCCTTCCCTTTTTTTTAACAGCCTCTGCTGTATATCTTCTTTTATCTCGATGGCTGATTTACCAAATATTTGGCAATGAGACACATGAACATCAACAAAGACACAAGCACTGTCAAATACTTGACCCCCCATATCCATCTATCTGATGACCAAATATTTGATTATTTGACAGTAATATTTGACCTTACCCATATCCATAGGATCAGATTATCAGATTGCCATCCAGATAAAGATGCCCATCATATATCCTAAGAAATAACTACTATTACTCTAAGAAATAACACTGTTACTCTTCTTGGTATAACTATCGATCGACATAAATGTGGCTAATTTACAGCAAGACTACTAACTTACTGAATATCAATGTCTGCTTGTAACGGTAACCGGCAGCCCATCCTTCATGCGCAGGGTTATTATAAGCGAATACTGTGGACAGTACTTATCGTCCATCTTTAAAGTAAAAGCATGAAGAAGTGAAGCAACGAAGGACTTCATCTGTATCAACGCCATATCCATACCTAGGCAAGAACGAGGTCCTGCGTTAAAAACTGCGAACTTGAAAGGATTTTTCATCTCAAAGCTGCCGTCAATATTGAGCCATCTCTCTGGTTTGAACTCCATGAAATCTTTACCCCAAATGGATTCCATCCTGCCCATTGCATAAATATTGTAAGCTACAAACGACCCTGTGCTTACTGTAGTTCCATCTGGCAACACATCATCGGTAGAAGCTATTTTGGAATCAAGGGGAAGGGGAGGATACAGTCTCAATGACTCACACAGGGCACCATGGAGATATGCCATGCATTTCAATTCCTCGTAGCTAAACAATGCTGCATCTGTTAATTCCCCTTTTTCTTCTCCATCGACTCCACGTTTGGCTAAGACACCTAGAATTTCTTGGCGAATGGCTTCTTCTACACGGGGATGAGAAGAAAGAAGCCAAAAAAACCATGTGAGAGCTGTGGAGGTTGTATCTTTACCTGCCAACATGATGCTAACGACCATATCTTTTAACAGCATGTCTGATTTTTCATTCATATTCGATGTCTGCTCATCTTCGTCATCGAACCGCGTTTGATTCTTGATAACAGCTGCCATAAATCTGGAAAGAATGTCCTCCCTACCAGGTTCTCCGTTCTTCTCAATATCTTCTCTTCTGGAACGAATAACACCCAAAGCAAATTCATTCACCACACGAAGCGCTTCACGAAGGCGTCTCTCGGAGCCAATATTGAGCAGGCTCTTGATTTTTACCATAAGCTCAGGAGCCACTGCAAGGAATCTTTTGTAGGTAATCTTGCTGGCGCAGTCAAAAGCTTCTGCAAACCGTGGGCTGGGCATAGAAGGATGGAGGCAACCGGGATCGACCCCGAACGCAACATTGCAAATATTATCAAATGCAAACCTGTGCAGAATATCTTGTAGGTCTACAGGCTCCCCTCGTTCACATGCATTCTGAAGCACGACCATGAGGCGATTCCGAATCTCCCACTGCACCGTCTCCACCACGAAGTTTCTGAGCGACTTGGTATTGAATTCGTAGCTAGCAGCCTTCCTCTGAATCTTCCATAGCTCTCCGTCGGTGTTGAAGATTCCTCTGCCCAAGAAATCATGGAGAAGGAATCTGAAACGTTCCCCTTTGCTATAGTTGTCGAAATTGGTTTTCAGTATATACTCCACATTTGCAGGATTCGAAGTGACGATGCCCGGGATTCGGCCTCCCGGGACGCCTGCTATTTTGACCGTGTGAGAGCTTGTTGACAAAAGGAGCTCTGTTAGCCACTCGAGAAGCCTATCACGATTTCTCACGAAAGCAAAGACAGATGCTGTTGGAGCTGTGGGTGGACTGTCCATGTTTCTGCGTCTGAAAATCTTATGGAAAAAGTACAGAAACAAGCTAACTGTAAGGAGCACAGTACATACCCAAGAAAGAAACATGTTTGCGTGCGAGGTGTTGAATCTCTGCTCCGGCGTTGAATGCAGCAATTCCAAAGAACCTTCTTTAATGCTCAAACTGGTTTAGACAAATTTATTGACCACCATGCATTCGATTTTGTCCAGACTCAGGCAAATTTATTGAACATGCATATTATTGGAGATATACGTTTAAACACATTAATTTCAATTTTATCGCTGCGTTTTGCTCCTCTCATACCAATCTAGAAGTAATGTTGTAGTTACTTTTTCTGGATTTTGTTATAATCAGATTTAGATAATTATTCTCTCAGACACACAGAAGTAATGTTGCAGTTACTTTTCTCGATTTTGTATTTAGAAGTAATGTTGCAGTTACTTTCCGAATTTTTCTACAATCAGATTTAAATAATTATTGGGCAAGTTCCATGTGCAGTTTAAATTTATGAAATTAATTAATTAATGAAAAAAATATTAAATATATAGAGTTAATTAAAACATTTAACCCAAAAAATATAATAATAATATTTAAAAAATTGAATATATTATAGAGTAAATACTATTTAAAAACTATAATAGTTTTTTCTTATTTTAAAGTAAATGATATGGGTGTTAATATATATATATGTATGTATGTATGTATTACTTTAAAATATGATTTATATATATAGTCATTAAAGCATTAATTTTATATTATTGACGGTAAAACAAGTACATATGGTTGGTTATCAACTCGTTTTGCCTCATTCCAATTGGATTTGTTGGCGAGGAGAACCGGAATATACATCACCTTATTTTCGGAGGGCTTCTCAGTTATACAAGCCAAAAAACTGCCAAAATTAAGCCACATCCAAGGACATTCATATCAAGGTGGTGGACATGGTGGATGCATATCTACATGAGTTGGATGCTCCCTTTGCATTTCTTGGTCATCCTGGTGAAATTCAATGTGCTCCAGACACTCTTCAATCTTGCGCAGACAGTCAGGAATTCCACTGTGGCTACGATGGGCATGTGCTAGTTGCTCAAGAATTTCCTCTTAGGTGAATTGGATGTCATTCTAGTAGGAAACATTTTCGTTGCAATCCTCATACCTATGGTCTCAATCCAGGTTGGAATGAATCCTCCCCAATTATTCAACGATGGAGTCCAATGTGGTTGCCTGGATTACGCGGCCAGGAGGCATTCCAGGAATCTAAGCGAGCCCCTCCTCTCTATCCAAGTTGGTTTAATGTGCCTCGCATAAGGAAGAGGCCCAACCGCCTCTATTGTCAGCACGACCGCACTGCCCACCTCCTTGACGAGGTCTCCTTCATTATCGTTGCATGCCTATAGTAAAAACAATCTCACACTCCTGCCATGGGGGCTTCACTCAATGAAGCTCTAACTTAACACATGCATTCGTGGCATATTAAACAATACCATTAATCTGGCTACATATTGGAAAATACCTTTAAAAACTCACATTACATAACCTCCTACCAATACAAACCCAATACACCTTCCCAATTTAAGAAACCCCTACTTTCAATAGATACTATAGGTTTCCATTTTTTCATTAACATTTTTAATACCCTTTTATATTTTTTCATTAACTTTGAGCTCCATTGTTTATACTCGCAAATATTAAAACCCTTCACCCCTTATTATATGCTCAATATATTGTTTCATTTTTTCCTCAATATATATCCCCCAATATGAACTCACATGGTATGGTATTGCTCCCCCAATGAAGCTCTCGTGACTCCGACAAGCCTAGACACTCACTTCACTCCCACAGGAATTAGGACTCCCACAGGCACTATCATTCAATTCTTTCCACCCTCCCCTCACCAATGACTCATATGGGAGTCTCCTGACCACCTCTAAGCTACCCCGAGCCACCCAATCCCATAGGGACGCTCCAACCTCTTGAATTCACAAAAATGCAACGGCCAGCTAGCGCACTACCCCCAATTCGACAAAGACGACCACTTTATATATATAGGGTCAAAAATTTTGACACATCCACCCTCAAAACAATCCCAAACATAATATCTCTTCCCCTCGATACCCCAAGTCACAACAACTTAATAGCACAGGGACAGGATATAAGAACTCACAGGTAGGACTTAAAAATCATTGAATTCGATCCACCATGGGCATAAACACCAACCTTATAATGCCAAATTTTTTCCCTTCCCTGTTGAAAATGCAACAAGAAATTCTCAATTTGATTTTGCCTTGATTAAATTGAGAAAATTCAAATTTCCACATCAGCAAACAACTTGGATGATGTTAACTTGTGTGACATAGCTTGTGTCACCCAATTTAATCAATAAGTTCGAGTTGGAGGAGTTAGAGTTCAATTCAGCATGTGTGATTACTAATTTGTAGCAATCAAGTTCATTTATCTAAGGTTGTTTTCAGTTAAACTAGTTCCAACTGTTGGAGGAACTAGTGGAGATTCAAGTCGTGTAGTGGGACTTCAGTCAAACTCAGTGATCATCCAATTAACTGATCAATTAGCCCAAAGTAGCTAGTGCCTATAAGAATTCAAGTTACCAACTTAAGGTGGAGATTTGAAGGCAGTGTAACATCAGTTGTAGACTAGTCTTGAGTGTACAAGGGTTGAATGCAATTAGATGATCAACCTAAGGAATTGTGCAATTCAATTTGAGGAATTTCCTAAATAATAGGGTCCTAATTCCTCAAGGAACAATGCAAGGAAATAAGAGCTCAAGTCGAAGCAAAATTTGACTGAGTCTGGGTTAGAGGCCTTTAGTAAGCAGAGAGATAGGTTATGCACTTGCAAAGTATTCTCAAGAGAGTAAAGAAAATGTAATACATCTCTATTCATTTGATTAATGCAACCAGGCATTAGGGTTTTTAGCAGATTTATTTCCCCAAATAAAAAATACTTGTTGCATGTGTGTTATTTCTTCTTGCATGTCTAAGATTTTTTGTCTAAATTGTGAATTAATGTCTATGGAGCAGTAGAGTAGATTTTTTTTCTTGTGATTTTGATTAAATTTTCATGAGAAGTTGCAAATATACAACCTAATTTCTACATGGTACCAGAGATGGATTCACATTAGAGAGGAAATTCGAAGTTGTTTCTCAATGGTTCGAATTTGAAGATCAGTGTAGCAGGATTTCTTCAGAGCTTAGAAGATGGCCTTCAATGGACTAAGGCTAGAGTATGCCTTGGAAGGCACCTCAAATTTTGTTGCATGGAAGGAACGTGTGGAGGCAATGTTGGATGACCATGGATTTCTTGAATATGTCAAGATAGATATTCCAAGACCACTAGCAAATGATGTCGAGAACCTTGCACAGTGGAAGAAAGATGTAGCAAAAGCGATGAGAATAATCTTGAAGGGAGTACAAGATCATATTGTCTCGAATCTCCATGAAGAAGAAACTTCACTCGCGATTTGGAAATCACTGACATAATTGTTCGAGAATAGTAGTGACCACAGGAAGTTGGCATTCAAGGATAAATTTCGAAGTATCAAGATGTAGAAGAATGACACTATACCGCAGTATCTGAGAAGGTTCACACAATGTTGTGATGAAATGGGTGGGGTCGATGTTACTGTCTTTAAAGATGACTTGTTAATCCTATCCCTCCCGGGCCTTCCCAAGAGTTGGCATAACTATCAAGATTCGGTGAACGAGAGGGAGAAACTACCAAATTGGGAGCACCTATGGTCTGATTTGGTACAAAAGAAATAAGGTGGAATACTAGAGATGGGACTTCATCAAAGGGCAAAGATGAAGAAAACTTTGCACTATCTGGAAAGGAAAAGAAGGAAAAAGGGAAGAAATCCCAATCCAAACCAGAATCCAATGTAAAACCCACAATTTAAATATACAACTATTTAGATCAATTATGTAATTTATAATCAACACATAATTATTCAACTAATTAGCATATAATTTCGAAAAATATGAGTAGAGACAACTTACCTGTAGCATTGATATTCCTTACTTGTGATTCTGGAGTTGAACAATAATTGAAGCTAACCACAACAAAGTTTTGGGGATGACTCTCCACCCAACCGTAGGGTCGGCTGCATATAATCTTTCTACAATTGGTCACCCTTGAGCCCTCAATCAAAGTACTAATACCAGAGAATCCTTTGTATCACAACACTTTTCTCCCGAGAGAATGGATGGATCTCATCCTCCATTAAATAGACCAAATAGTTCCAAAAATAGAAAGGGGATGAATGCACACATTCCACGAGTCAACATGTCAACTTTAATTTTTTTATTTTAAGTTTTACTTAATTTAATATTTCTCTTAATTTAACTCTTTCTTATTTTATTCATTTTTATGTTTTGTTAACTTTACTTATATTTACTATTTTTATAGTTTACTTATATATATATTTATTTAGAACTCTAGTTTCTTGTTTACTATTTTATTTATTTGTTATTATTATATTATCTTCATTATTTATTATTTATTTTATATTATTATATTATATTTATTATGTACTATTATTTTCTTCTCTTTATGTTCTACTATTTATTTACTATTATTATCTTTTCTTTATTGTTTATTATTTATTTACTTATATTTTAATATAATATTATTTTATTTATTTATTTATTATTATTATATTATTATTAGTGGGCATCACATACTCTTTCTCCTTTAATGGACTTCGTCCCAAAGTTAATTTGAATCTTAACATTTTATTTTATTTAGTGATTTATTACTTCACATTTTCCCTACACCCTCTGCTCTGCTAAACTAGTATAACCAACAGGCATCCAAAGTTTCCACAATACCTAGGAAATCCCAAGGAACCTTTGTCATTTTCCCCAACTTTCAGAACCAGGAATAAAGCTTTATCAATCTGTACCATAGCCCAAGGTTGGCCCTAATGCTCGCACCCGTCTCAGACCTCATCTGCCCCAAGGTAGGCACCCAACTTAGTACTCCATGTAGTAGTACTCCCTCCACACTCACTAAGGTGCACAACCCCAATCATCAAAGCCCTTACACCCCCACCACACTTCGGCTTTCCAATCCATTATCAAGCACTTGTCCTACAATATCAGACACTTGACCTCCTCAAGATGGTCCCATATCCCCTCAAGACCTATCCATCAAGAACTATACAAGACAAAGGAACCATTGGCATATATAGTTTCTATTGAGTTTGTCTCCAACCCATATGGTGTTACATGTTCTCCCTCATAAGTATGGGCTCCCACGAGATCATCAAATAAATCAAACCTCTCAACTCATTTGTAGATTTCCTGTCAATCGCCAAATCTCAACATGCAACTAATGCATTAGTTATAATAATAGTATCATAGAAAATAATTGACATGTCAACTCTTGCATGTCATCATGATAATGTAACATCATTGTTAATCACAACAGTCTGAATAATAAAGAACTTCATACTCTTTCATGTCATAAAATATACATGCAATTACCACATGCTTCATTCCCTCATAAGTTATAATATCAACATATCAACATCAAAGATATATTGTAACATCACCTAATGATATACCTCATATCATAACAACATAATATGTATGCGTACCATATCCATCATGAGCATACAATATCATCATATCAAACTAAATGAATATGAACCACATGTGCATCATTAACCTCTCATCATAACTATATCCAATTGCCACATACCATCACATATAAAACATCATCACAATATTATACTTCAAGTCATAACAAAAGGAAATTTAACTCATAAATTGTGGCTAACACTTTCAAGTCATATTCTATAGATATAATTTTGTTGGAAATCATTTATTTAAAAATGTCAAGATTACTTGAATCACTAAGTATTAACTTGATCCATGCATATTTTCACCTTTTTATAAAACATAGTTAAATAATCTCAAACTATTTATAATTTTACCTATTCAAAACAAAATTTATTTAAGCGAATCTTTTATAATAATAATATTTTAAAGACCACAATTTGGAATTCCATAGCACATTTTTCTTTATAACCTACTTTAACTTTATTACAATTTTCACTCCCTCTCCTATATATCATATTGCCATTTTCAGTTACAATGTTTATATAACCACCATGTGATTCTAATTTTAAAAAGACTTTTCTTATGCTTATTTGACTATGATTCTTCCTCCTTTTCAAGAGATGACATCCTCAAAGTAAGATTGACCAATTAATATATCATCAATCTTATTCTTATCATTTTTATCTTCACTCCCTAGACATGGTTTTACCTTGGTATTACCTCTTTTTTGGACAATCCCCAAGTTCACACTTAAGAAACTATCTATATATGTACACCATGTGATTCCAATTTTATATAGAATTTTCTTATGCTTATTTAACTATGATTCTTCCTCATTTTCAAGAGATGACATCCTCAAAGCAAGATTTACCAATTAATATATCATCAATCTTATTCTTATCATTTTTACCTTCACTCCCTAGACATGGTTTTATCTTGGTATTACCTCTTTTTTGGACAATCCCCAAGTTCACACTTAAGAAACTATCTATATATGGATTGCATAGAGTTTCACCACAATACTACCATGCATGTCATATGCTCTACTAGATTATGCTCATTGATCCCTAGAGAAGTGTACTTAACCAAGTTCTTTCCCTCAAAATACTGAACTTCTCTTGCCCATTTTTTTTTTCGATTATTATTATTTATTTTCCTATGAAAACCCAATTACAATAATTAAGTAAATGTCCATAAATATTATTTAAACAAAAATAGAAAATAATTCTATATAGAGCAAATTTTTGAATTAGAATAATCTAAATAACTTTATTATAATAAATACATTATATTTATAATCCACCTACAAAATATATTTATAATACACTTATACATCATTATTATATATTTATTTTATAGTATTATAATTTATGTATTTAATTTTGTTAAAAACCCCTTAAAAAACCAAAATATAACTTTTACAATATTACTTATTTTAATATTACATTCATACTCTAAATCCAATTAACAATTGAATAATTTTTACAATTTTTTTATTATCACATATTAACTTTGATAATATTACCTATTTTATTATTACAATCATGCTTTAAATCCAATTAACAATTGAATAATTCTTACAAGGCATTCAATAGTGCTTATTAGCACCATATGTTTATCATAAAAAATTTAATTCATTTTTAGATCTTGCAACAATAATCCAATGGAGTGCTTATTAGCACCATATGTTTATCATAAAACTTTTAATTCCTTTTTAAATCTTGCAACGACATTCCAATGGAGTGCTTATTAGCATCATATGTTTATCATAAAACTTTTATTTCTTTTTTAAATCTTGCAACGATAATCCAATGGTTATGTTACATTGACCACATCAATGGCCCATATGTTCGAGTTCCTTCGTTGATTTGGTTAAATTCGTTTTAATAAACATTAAAAGTGAGCCAGGAATTTCTCCATCAACTTGAAGTCTTTCTAGAATTTATATATAACCTTTTTTTAAAATCAAAATTCTATAATAATAAAAAATAAAAGTAAAAACTCATAAACCAATCTAACTCATCTTATATCATAAACATTTAATTTATGAGTTTCATTCATTTCCATAATAAATTTTATCACAAAATTAACTATAATAACTCCCAATCCATATATACATTAATTAGAAGTATTAAATACTCTAAACATATAAAACCCTTGAAGTTTACAACTTTTTATACAAAAAAAATCTTTATTAACTAAATTTCAAAAATACTCATAGATTACTAATTTATATATATTATGATAAACTTTATTTTAAAATTAATTTATTTCTTTATCTATTATTTGTAAATTTGTTTTTTATGTTATTAACAATTACATAATTTACATTTACATAAAAAGAAAAATACCTTCACAAGAAATCATTATACACAACCCACACAAATTCATCCCTTCTCAATGTAAATGACTTTTATTAATATCACTCATCTTCCTCCTTTGAGCTCTTCATAAATAATTTAAAATAATTCAATTATAAAAGGTAAAACAGACATGCATTTAAAATTGATATAAAATACCACAAAATCATATTTTTTTGGTCATTACCATTTGTTGACTTGATGTTATCGTCACTCATCTTCCTCCTTCGAGCTCTTCATAAATAATTTAAAATAAGGTAAAACAAACTTATGCATTCAAAATTTAAATAAAATACCACAAAATCATCTTTTTTTTTGGTCATTACCATTTGTTGACTTGATGTTATCATGAAAAAAACAAATGTTCCCAAAAATGGTTGACACCATACATCTTCATGCTAAACTCAACCATACAATTTAGCTCCTCATTTAATTAAATAATCTAAATTAAAAAAACGAACATGGACTAAAATGTTGCCCATGTCGATCCTTGATTGAAGATAGAATAATGGTTCAAGATAAAGGTGTTGGCTTCATAGGCTATACATTATTCTTGTATTTTCAAAATTATTAAAAACTTTATTATAATAATTTAATTAAATTGCATTAGACAAAAATATAATACAACTATTTTTTATACACTACTATCTTGAAAGAATATTTAAAACAAAATCTTTAAATATAACTCATAATATTTTTTAATTGATTTATTTTATTTTTTATGGTAAAAATAAATAAAACCATTATTTATGTTAAGATAAGAGAATGTAATAAAAAAACTAAACTGAACCTTAGTCAATGCAACATTAGTTTTTAACTTAACTTTAATCAATGCAACATTAGTTTTTATTCTTCCTACTATTATTATATAAATATAGTTTCAGTTAACTAAAAAAATTAATATAAAAGCACGTGAATTTCAGTTAACTAATGGTTAATCAATGTAAGTTAATATAAAAGCATGTGAATTTTAGTTAACTAATGGTTAAGTATCAATGCAACATTAGTTTTTGTTCTTCCCACTATTATTATATAAATATAGGTTCACTTAACTAAAAAAATTAATATAAAAGCACGTGAATTTCAATTAACTAATGGTTAAGCAATGCAGGGTAATATAAAAGCATGTGAATTTCAGTTAGCTAATGGTTAAGCAATGCAAGTTAATATAAAATCATGTGAATTTCAGTTAACTAATGGTTAAGCATCAATGCAATATTAGTTTTTGTTCTTCGCACTATTATTATATAAATATAGTTTCAGTTAACTAAAAAAATTAATATAAAAGCACGTGAATTTCAATTAACTAATGGTTAAGCAATGCAGGTTAATATAAAAGCATGTGAATTTCAGTTAACTAATGGTTAAGCAATGCAAGTATGACATTTGACTCTCTATTTTCCATATAATTTACCTTTTTTTTGTGATAAGTAGTATTTTGGCATACATGTATAAAGACACTATTATTCACTTTTATATATGATTTAGAAACCCATATTTATATATGATTTAGAAACCCATATTAATAAAATTATATTTTAATTATGTAAAATAACATCAATATTAAATTAATAAAAGATTTTTTTTTAACAAAATTAAAAAGTGGAATAGCTATGTAGCTTGGTGCCGGTGACAAACATGATTGGTGAGATATAGTGGAGATAGAATGTTATTCTATAGTAGCGCACAACGCTTTTCTACTTTCGTAAAAAGTTTATTTACTTTCATAAAAACGATGATATTTATTTAATAATTTGTATAATAATTGTTGTAAAAATAATGATATTTATTTAGTAATTATTGTAAAAAAAGATAGAAATTGTATTTATTTTCCAAACCTAATTTCATTAAATTTCTCTTCATCATCGCAAGCAAAATTATTGATGAATTAATTAAATATTTTTCTTAAACTTTTACCTAGGTCACATAGAGTTGAAACCCACTCTGATACCATATGCAACAACGTCCCACAATTTAAATATACAACTAATTAGATCAATTATGCAATTTATAATCAACACATAATTATTCAACTAATTAGCATAGAATTTCAAAAAATATGAGTAGAGACAACTTACCTGTAGTGGTGATATTCCTTACTTGTGATTCTGGAGTTGAATGTTATTTGAATCCCGCTAACCGCATCAAAGTTTCGGGGATGGCTCTCCACCCAACTGTAGGCTCAGTTGTACATAATCTTTTTACAACTGGCCACCCCTAAGCCCTCAATCAATATACTACTACCAGAGAATCCTTTGTCTCACAACACTTTTCTCCCAAAAGAATGTATGAATCTCATTGTCCATTAAATAAACCAAATGGTTCCAAAAATGGAAAGGGGATCCGCATGCACACACATTCCATGAGTCAACATGCCAACTTTTATTTCTTTATTTTAAGTTTTAATTAATTTAATATTTCTCTTAATTTAACTCTTTCTTATTTTATTCATTTTTACTTTTTGTTAACTTTACTTATAATTACTATTTTCATAGTTTACTTTTATATATATTTATTTAAAACCCTGGTTTATTATTTACTATTTTATTTATTTTATTATTATTATATTATTTCATTATTTATTATTTATTTACTATTATTATCTTTATTTACTATTATTATCTTCTCTTTATGGTTTACTATTTACTTACTATAATTATCTTTTTTTTTTATTATTATTTATATACTTATATTTTAATATTATATTATTTTATTATTATGTTTATTTTTATTATTAGGGGCATCACATCCAGTCAAGGGAAAAGAAGAAAGATCTGCCAAAAATTAAATGTTTCCATTGTCATGAATTTGGGCACTATGCGACGAAGTGTTCACACAAGAAGACAAGCAAGAAGACCTCAAGAGGAGCAACAAATGAATCTTTAGCTTCACAGTTCAAGCTTGAATTTACCATCATTGCATGCATGACCAACACAGTGATGGGGAAGGTGTGGTACTTGGACTCAGGCGCATCGTTCCACATGACAGGGTGTAGAGACTTTTTTCAGTGACCTGGAGGAGAAAGATTTGCAGAGGAACAATGGAAGGTATATCTCGAACAAGACTGTTGCAGTCACCTGTTAGAGGGAGTCAGGCTCCCCTCTCAAGCTCAAAGATGTCATGTTCGGTTAGGGCCTAAAGAAAAAAATCATCTTTGTTGCACTTTTAGAAGGCCATGGTTATGATGTGATCTTCAGCAAAGGAAAGACATTCCTGAGACATGTAGCCATGGGATAGGTGAAGCAGATCGGGGTTTGTGTGAAGAACGTGTACAAGCTAGATGTGGAGGATTGTGTTGCATTGAGCACAAAGGTGGAGAAGGTGCAGAGTTGCGATGTTGGTGAACTTTGGCATACGATGTTGGTGAACTTTAGCATACGATGTTGGTGAAATTTGACATAGAATATTTTCCATTTGCATCATGGTGCTTTGAATATCATGCATGCCTCCCCAGAGGAGCACTTGAGCAGTAGGATGTATGTAAAGGATGTACTTTATGGAAGTACACAAAATACACATTCCATGATTGGGACAACAAAGCACATGCAGTCCTGGAAAGGATCCACTCTGATGTTTGTGTACCTTTATCAACATCCTCCACTACCAGGCATGATTTCTTTGTCATTTTTATTGATGAATTCTCACGAAAGTGTTGGATCTTCTTCATGTGGAAAAAGGATGAGAAATTCTCGAATTCCATAGAATTCAAGGCACTGGTTAAGAAAGAAACATGCAAGAAGGTGAAGATTATGAGGAGCGATAATGGAGGTGAGTATGTGTCAAATGAATTAAAAAATTTATGTGTAAAAGAAGGCATTTAATGAGAGCTGACATCACCCCATAACCCATAGCAGAATGTGTAATAGCCTTGGTGAAAATTCCATGTAATAGAAGTTAATAAAGGAAAAATAATAACCACGGTTGATGGGACACTTATTCCAAGCTGAATGTTGGGAAAAATCCTAGTGATGGGGATCACTTGTGATTGATTAATGGTTAAGGAAATTGGCAAAGGAAATGGCTAAGGCTTGGAAAGGAAAAATGAAATTTTTGGCACATTTATTTATGAAAATAATTGAAATTAGGAGAAAAGGGAGGTGAAAGGTCGCAGGTTGAATGTGAGTAGTAAAAAGAAGGAAAATAATGGAAAATGAAGAAAATAGATGCCTCATTCATAAAAAGGCTTCAGAGGATCAGTTGGTAACCTTTTGTCAGTTCAGTGTTGGAGCTCTCTCATACTCTTGGACACTTAGAGCTTTCTTGGAGAACTCTTTGAGGGTGTGGTATACTTGGACTTTTGGAGAAAGAATGCAAGGGAAGAGCAGGAAAGCACAAGAGTACATTGGGATCAATAGCTACAACGGGATTTTCTTGTAGGTATCGAGTTGCATGTATGTTTTCCTCACTATTTTTGACATGCATGACATATGCATGTGGTTCTTTGGTCATGGTCTATCATTAGCATGGAGGAGTTATTAGATTGACAGTGGATTGCCTAGCCTTGCCATTTCTTGGATAGTCATGGAGATTTTCTAGCCTTGCCATTTATTGGATAGAAATAGAGATAACTTGACAGTCGATTACCTAGCCTTGTCATTTCTTGGATAGCCATATGAGGGTTGGAGCCTTTAGTGAGGAAGTCGAAGCTTCCTGCCAATAGTAGCTAGTGAACAAATTAGGGGGTTGGAGCTCCCTTCTAGTAGGAGCTGGAGAATGAGCGGAGGTTATAGACTTCTGCAAATGGGTGCCTGTGTACTGGTATGAGTCTGCACTAGTACAAGATTGTAAAAAAAAAATCTTTATATTTAAAATAAGACAAAGATGACAAGAGCAGGTGGTTTTTTCCCGCATTTGGTTTCCACCATAAATCTTGGTGTTCATGTGTGTTTCTCATGTGTGATGGTTTATTTATTCTTACAACACATGGTTACTGTTTATCTAATGTTTAATAAAGAACTGATGCACTGGTTGAAGACAAACATATGAAGAATTAGCTAAAACATAAGTCTACTAGATGTACGCAAGTTGTCTTAAGAATAGTCGCATACACATGGGGGTTCCTTTCAGTAAAGTCGCGTATAGAAATCAAAATATGAAATGAAAAATTTATTGATTTGAAAATATTGATTCACCCCCCTCTCAATATTTTTCCCAACATTTCCTCCTTGTACTCATGCTCTCTCTCATCACATATCTACACCAGTTTCTTTAGATATTCATTTTCATTCTTCAATCTTTCTATGCTAGAAAAAGATAGTTCAAGCCTAGTTTGATTTTCATTTATCTTTTCTTCATGAGAGTCAGGTACATTTTCACATGTAGAGGTTTCATTTAACTGGACGCTTTCCTTTTGACATGGTTTTTTCTCCTTCCTCTTTCTCTTTTCTTTCTCTGCATTGTTACTCCTAGCCTCCCCATGCATGAGCTGCAATCTATCCCAAATTGATTTTGCACAAGTTAAATCTATTATTGTATCAAGATCCTTATTATGAAGATTTTTAAACATGACACATTTTACCTTAACATTCCATTGTTGTTCTTGCGCAGAGGGGGAGTCTTTACAGTAGCTATGACATACAAGTTTCCATACACTAGGTCCATAAGCTATCAGTTCGTATCTTACCTTATCTCTCCATTATTGAAAGTTTCTTGCACTCAACACAGGTACACTTTAATAGTCCATGACTCAACCAAACCTACCTTCAAGTTGTTAGGCTTATACAAAAGGAACCTGCTATGATACCAATTGATGAAAACTTGACTAAACTGAGAGGGGGGTTGAATTAGTTTAGTTTATTCATGGATATTAAAAAAAAATCATTAAACTCATTAACTGAAACATTACATGATCTGCTTAACAAATAATGACCAGTAGATTGAATATGTGAACAACAAGTAATAAGCAGACCAAAACATCACATCATCACATATTGACACCAAATATATGTGGAAACCCATAAAGGGAGAAAAAAATGATTTTATAATTGTTGTGATGCAAAGGAAAGATCCTACTCCTTATTACATCTAATTTTTTGTAGGCTCCAACCTACAAGAGGTTGCTACCTCAATTTTCTGCAAGTTGCAACATGTAAGGAAGCTCTAACTCCCATATGTTTTCTATAGGCTACAACCCACGAGAGACTCCTACCTCAACATGCTACAACCAAATGTTTATCAAGCCACTACTTGAAAGGAGACTACAATCCCCTAATGCAAACAATAAACAACAATGTGTTGGTTTACCTGGTCATAAATTTTGCATATCTTCATCTTCATTTATGTCTCTTCTTCCCTTCAAATTTGCTTCACATTAGCTTCATATGTGTCAGGTAACTAATGCATAATACCTCAATCACCTCTCACACATTCTCCCACTCTCTAACCATTTAGACTTGCGACCTCACACATTTTTATAAGCAAAAATTTATGACTATTAGTATTCCACATAAGAATATGAAGTGAACAAGCTTGTCTCTTTGCCTTCCACTCATTCATTTTCAAAATCCTCATATTTTGAATATTAGAACAAAAAAATAAATGCTCCACCTAATGTAATGATTAAATTCATCAACATAATGCCAACATCATGCAACATTATAGGAATAACATATGACTATATAATTGAGCATTCATTACTCGTTATCAACAACAACATTTTCCATTAGTGCATCACAATAATTTCTGCAACATCTTTTCCTTTGCCTTGGACTTGCATTACAACATCTTCATGCCATTGCCTCAGCAGCCTTGCCTTTGTTGTCATGGAGTCTTGCCTTGCATCACAACAATTTTATTCCAACAAACCAGTCTTCAAATCAGCCTTATACACAACACATACAAGCATCAATATCACATATGATGCTCTGACTTTATTGTTCCTTTTCCATCACCTTCATCTCTTGCTTATGCCTTGTTGTTCCTTTGTCATCACATCTTTACCTTGTTGTTGCTGCTCCTTTGCCATCGCATATTTTCCTTGTTTTTGTTTCTCCATTGACATGCCATCAATAACAACAATGCCATTAGAAATTGATCTAACCAAGCCTGACCATGATAGACAATCTATCAAACACATGGTGAACATGAGATTTACAGGTCTTGAATGCATATCTGAACATAGGGATCTGAAACTTATCCGAGGTTTACCAAGAAGGATTGATTCCCTCTCACAATAGTTGCAATAACATCTATTAGGTCATGTATTCATTAGTCATTCATTTATCAATCAAACATGATAAGATCCATAACTTGAATTTATCATATAATCATGCTTATAACCAACACATAACCAAATAAATAACACTGATAGAACAACCATCAAAGCCAAATAATAACAGGTACATTTACTCATGAAATACAAGAGGAACTTAGCTCTTATTGATATATACAAAAACCAACCAAGTCAGTGACTTCCACATACCAGCTGACCATAGATTGAGCTGAAGCAAATCTTTCTTTCAGGCAATCACCCTCGTGGCATATTCCAAGCATGAATGTGGTATCTCATGGAATAAATCAATCCACAAACAACAAAGGGAATATAGAGGTTGAACCACCTCCACCTCACCATACCGTGATCTAGCTTAAACTGGATCCAAGATCACAAAACAAAACTGAGCTAGGATGCCTCAAAATTCCTTCACCATCCCTTGAGGAATTATCCTCTATCCACCCACTTGTTGAGGGCTTCCCAGAGAAGACCATCTCCACCCCAAACCCTTGGTATTTTCCCAATACCACCTCACCCGGATCTAAAACCTTCCAGTAATCTAAATCTCAGCTGAGAATGAATCTCATCACACCATGGTTATCTGAAAATGGCAAGGCAAGGCTAAAAACCACTATCAAAACCCAGCAAAACTCATGTCACCGACAACATTGAAACCAAATATACACATGCACATACCATGCATGCCAAAAAAATCTAGTAAATCATGCATGCAACCTTTTTCCTTCATTTATTTTTGTTGAAGCTGATTGATTCAACCTTTCCTTGCCAGATCCTTGCTTTCCTTTGCTTTACTTTGCTTTCCTTTGCATTCCTTGTCCTTCCTTTGCTTTTTTCTTTCCTTCTCCTCTCTGAGAGTAATTCAAAAAAAAACTAACAAAATGATATAAACTAATTATCTTATGTCTTTTTATTATTGATGCCTCACATTTCTTCATTTTCCTTAATTTCACCTTCAATTTCCTCCTCACATGCAAATTTGTGACCTTTCATCTCCCTTTTCTCCTATTTTCCTTTATTTTCATAAGTAAATACCAATAATTTCCATTTTGCCTTTCCAAATCCTTTTCCAATGCCGTTTCCAATTTCCTTAGCCATAAATAAATTGAATGAATGCCCACTAGGATGTTTTCCCCAACATTCAACTTGGAATACGTGTCACCTGACCTTGGTATTATTTTTCCTTTAATAAATTATTACATGAAATTTTAACCTAGAGTTGTTACACTTCTATATGTGGATGATCTTCTCTTGGCATGTGTGGAAGATCAAATCCAAGAGTGCAAGAAGCAACTAGCAACGTAATTTTACATGAAAGATCTAGGGTTGATACGTTAATATTTGGGATTGGAAATTTGGTAGGGACATAATGAGATTTATCTAGGTCAAGAAAAGTATGTCATCAAGATGTTGAAGAGGTTTTACATGATGGAATGAAGACCTATGATAACCCCATGATCACAAACTTGAAGAGGCTAAAGAGTTATCAATCTAGCTTATTAGCACGCTGTAATTTTCTGAGGTTGTAGAAGAAAATCACAAAGGTAACCACAAACCAACTTTGGACACTGGGATATAGCCCTACCAGATTTAGAGAGGGCTCTCTCTGTAAGATTTAACTTTATTGGATTGAATATTAGGCTAGTTATGAAGTTTAAGGTTTTATTTGTATTTGAATGGTTGGTTGATATTAGATTACCATTAGGCTATGGAGTCTGTTACATAAAACATAGATTGATTGCAGTGTTTACATATAAATCTCACAGGGCAGGGTAGCCAAACCCAATGGATTCTTTTAGATTATGAGATGGGGAAGGAAGAACATATTAAGGTTCACTTTAAATATAGAGCATTGTTACTTGAATTCTATATTTAAAGATCAAAAGAAAACATTGAAATTGTTCATAGCCGGGTGCAGAGTTGTAGATTTAAAAAAATTTCGCCCTTTACTTATCTATTGAATAATTCAGATTTGGAAACAAATATGTGCTATAAACAGATAAATATAAACACATAAGATGATAGATGCACTTCACTAAAAACTTGACACAAGAGTCCTCTGAAAGAGATTTATTCATTACTAGTAAATTTGTTGATGCTTCAACAATATACAATAGTGTTCTTTGTTCAAAAACCAACCCTTGATACTTCTGAAGATGAAGTATTTATAATTAATTTACAAAAATATCATGTCAAAATGACTAGGATGTATCTAAAAATAATCGAAACTGAATCAATCTAACTTATTGCAATGATATTAGAAAAATTCGAATTGTCTGAAGTGGTGGCACTGAATTGGTGGAACAACTGGTTGTGTGGCCCTCGAAAATTGCATGTGTTGTGATGCTGAGCTGTGTAGCTAAATCTAAATTTTACTCTAATCATTCACAAAGTTTATCCCATCATTGTTCACTCAGGATAACCATCTTCAAAAACTTTTTGTACACTTTGTCGACTTCAGTATATTTGGAAAAATTCATCCTGATGATGAATAGGTTTTTAATTACATACTGAATGTCGAGGTCATATGCCAATGCTTCCAGGAACACCTTTCCTATCATACTGAATCTTCCAACTGCAACCTTCGAACTATCTCTTGCCTTGGTCATTATTTTCTCATTGTAATCCAACCATGTGCTGAGCTTATCATTAATAACTAACAAGTTTGGAAGTCCTTTCTTGTAGAGGGGTTCAATCAGCTCCTGTTGCTCAAAAATAATTTTTATTGAAAGCCATATGTCTATAATGTATTCATTGTTTCATTTCCAAATATTTTATTTTACCTATGCCAATGTATTACCCATGGCACAATCTTTTTCCATCTTCTGCAATCTCTGGGACAATGTTTGGGACTTCTGTGTTTCTGTCAGGAGGGCATTTTTAAAACTTGTTTTATGTTCTTGTAGGACTCTCACCTCCTGCCTCAATTTCTTTATCTATTCTTCCTGTATAGACATGATTTCCATGGATTCAGCCAACTTAAGTGAATCATCTACAACCGATGTGGGAAGTACTGTAGATGAGGATGTTCATGTTGTCGTGGTTGTTGTAGGGATACATGTTTGAATTAAAGATGCAATGGTAACAACATCAAGAGGAACCACTGCTAGTTGTGAACTTTGTTCCTTTTCTTTTATCAGCTTGTCCATCTTTGCTTCCATCTCTTTGATTTGTGCACTCTATTCCACTAGAAGCTTCAACATCTCTTCTTTTTGTAGCTTTGTCTCTCCAAGTTACTTGGCCTAGGGATCTTCTATTGCAAGTAGCTTCAATTGCTTCTCTAGTGCTGCTATGTCAGAATTTTTATTCATGATTATCTCCTCCATGGATTTTGAATTATTTGAATCAAAGCCTACTTTGATCACCATTTCCTCCAAGTATGTAATTCTGTTATCTTTGGCGAGAGAGGACACCTTCTCCAGTTTAAGCTGAGACTGCACATTATTTAAAGTAATTTGTAGTTTGGAAGCAGTGATAGCAGTTTATGTGAAGGTAGAGTATACCATTTCTCCAGTTTGTCTGTGCATATCTATTTGATCCAAAGGATGAACATCGTTTGCCTCAAATTCAAAAGTAGTTTGTTTGACATCTATTGCTGACTTTAGTTGTGTGACCTGGGCCTGCAAGAATGCCATAGGCATTCTTCCCTTCTCTGTATCATATGTTGAAATAAGCCTGTGCTGGATGGAGGAAGACTTCTTCCTGAATTTAGTAGAGATATTATCATGAATGGTTTCATACCTCTGTTTAATATCTTATCTGTGGAAAATATCCAGCTGTGTATGTTCTGTATATGACTCTGATGTGTGAGGTTCCATAGCTGGAATCTCTTTAGTAGCCGAGGAGGATGGAGACTTTGTGGTACCACCATCCAACTTAAAATTTTGAAAGCTTGAGAGTACAATAGTACCTTGTGTGTCCCCCAGTGGTGGGAAGTCTATTTTAGAGCTTGTTTTAATCTTCTTTGTGTATATTTTGAACTCTTTAGCTGAGACTTATGTAACTAATGGAGGGTCATCATCTCTCAATCTCTTATCTGTCTTTTCTCTAGGTATGGGAGTCTCAGAAGATGTTCTAGAAAGTACCTGCTCTTCGGCCTCTTGCAATGTGTTCTATACCCAAATGTTGGTTCATATACTTCTCTATTTCTGGCCTTTGAGTATGCACATAGGGTGTTGCTTTTTATTCCACTCTTAACTTGAAAATTATCCCAAAGGGGTCATAGGACCAAGTGAAACTAAGAGGGAAATACATTTGTTTCACTAGGAGGCCTTCTTCCTCTCTTGCTGCTCTACTGTTGCAGATGAAAGGTCCTACCTGTGTCTTAATCCGAAACTAAGTGAAACTAAGAGGGAAATACTTTTGCTTCAGTAGGAGGCCTTCTTCCTCTCCTGTTGCTCTACTGTTGGAGATGAAAGGTCCTATCTATGTCTTAATCAGAACTGAGACTTCTTCTTGGTTGCCACGAAATGAATGTTGTCAAAGTGAATTATTTTCTTGATGTACTCCAAGGAAAATATTCTCATTTGAAGATACTTGGCCAGCTTGTATGGTGGTAGCTTTGAACCAGAAACTCCAATTTTTGTGAATGATTGGCAAAGGTACCAGTCTCCTATTTTCACCTGTTCACTAAGCTGTAAAACTTTCTGAATATCCTCACTTATCCTTGGAATTTGTTGGCCACTCAGAAAAAAAGTTGTTAGATACACAAATTGATCGATGAAGTATGTGAAGTTGAATTCCTATGATTGTCTTATGATTAAGGAGGTCCAGAAGACAATAGACTGCAACTCTCCTTGTTGATCAAGCTTCTGCACTACAAAGGGAAACCTATCTGTTTGAAAGTAAATGAACATATACATGAGAATAGAAAAATACCTGAACATTCTTTCAGTTATAAATTGAAGGAATTGTTCATGAATTACATTTGCTAAGAAGTTACCATAGTAAAAGGTGACTAATAGTCCTTCTGTAGAAAGGGTGGATAGGAAGCCTAAAATAGACACATTTACCCATTCATCTGAATAGTAACCAAGAATGTATGACAAGATAGAGATAATCTGTCTGGTCCTTTGAGGGAACATAGAAGAGGGATAAGGGGGATTTTTCTTAGGGAGTTGAGAGTCTTCTGGGAGGAAAACTTCAAAAATCATAGCTCTCTAGGGGAAGGTGAGCTTCTCATAAATTTTTTGAGAGATTCAAGGGAAAAGGGAGTAAGGGAATCACTATTGGGGACTTGCAACATTTGTTTTATGCTCTTAGATGTAATGGTGAAGATAATTTCACCATTGGGGGAAATAATAGCCCTATTACTTAAAAGGTAAGAGGCATGGCATTTTAGGAAGAATTAGGGAAAGTAATAAGGTTGGGGGAAAATGAACAAGGAAAGTTTGGACTACCAGAGATTGATTTCATCGGATTGATCAAGGTATTTATCCTGAAACCAACAACGTAATTTGAAGAGATCAAATTCACACTTTGTCTTGGTTATCTTGTAGTCTCTATCAGCGAGCCAAATGTGGTCTAAATACACAGGGGGAGTGAGCATGGGGTTCATTACAGTGGAAAATTTGGGAGCCATTGTAGTAGCAAGATGAACGGGGAGGAATGTGACAGAGGGGATTTGCATAAGGTTTTAGGAATTTTCGGGAACTTTTGGTGGAATTGCCTTTGTAATTCAATCAGGATAAGCGATAAATGTGAATGGTTACCGGGAGATCAGTGAGAAATAGAAGGTGAGAGCAATGTTCATAAGGCGAAGCAGAAAGGATGTAATCACGGGTGAAAATTCATTTTTTATAGGCCATAGATCGGGAATAACCATTAGATTAATGATCGTAATGTTGCATTAATTTTAGTAATGGAGCGTGTAATTGGGAAGCACAGTAAAGGTGGGTGAATGGCGTGGGAACGTTGGCAGTAGTGACGAAAGGAGAGGACATGTGGAATGATTGGAGTAGTAGCTAAGGAGGGATGTGGAAGTGACGGTTAGCGGGAAGGTGGGTTGTGGCGGGAGTCAAAGCCGCTTTCAGAGAGGGGGTAGGTGGTATACGATATTAGTTGGGGGGGGGTCCGAAATCGTAAGGTGGTGACATGTATGGGGAGGGGAATAGCGTTTCAGACCCCCCCTCCCCCCCCCGACCGTTAAAGAGAATCGTTGTGGGGGAGTCTGAAATCGCTTATGGATCATGGGATCGTAGTGGGAGAGCGATCGAGGATAATGAGATGTGCAAGGTATAACACCGGTCAGCCCCACGAAATATGTCGGGCATGAAATTCTTACACCAGAGTCCAAAACTTTGGACAAATAACCAATTAGCCAATTTCATCGAAAATCCATTTTTTCCTATTCTAAGGCAATTTTAAAGTAATAAGGGTGCATTTAAACGTGAAAACCCTATCTATTTTTTTCATCTTTAAAAGACTAAGAATACTTATTTCCAAACACTAAACTAACGTAATCAACTACATTAATCCATATTAAACTATTGGATTAAATTTATTCACCTATTCTACCTATCTAATCTTAGCCAAGATTACACTATTTGGCTA
The DNA here is from genome assembly GCA_000404065.3 of Pinus taeda. Taxonomy (NCBI): domain Eukaryota; kingdom Viridiplantae; phylum Streptophyta; class Pinopsida; order Pinales; family Pinaceae; genus Pinus; species Pinus taeda. The sequence goes on from APFE030458258.1 coordinate 130,287, forward strand.
AGTTATTCACTCTAATCTAATTAACATAAATTGAAACTTGCTTGAACATGATGAAACTGTATGTTTCAAGCAGAAAGGTATTGTGGTATTTAGATAAGCTACACACAATTTCATGAATTTATTCTTTACAAAACTAGTAGACTAGTAGTGGCACTTAAACTAACATCACTTTCACATTTATTCATTTTTTGTGGGGTTCATTTATCACTTATTTTCTTTTTCCTTTTTCCTATTTTTTGTATTTATACCCTCTTTTCTTTTTTTATTTTCATTTTTCTATCTTCTTTTGGAAATCATTTGTAGTAAGCAATATTATTTATAGTCTAAAATATTGAAGGAAATTATTAAATGATCATTTGATATAAATTATAGGACCCTAACAGTGGCTCCAGCTAGGGGTGGAACTTTCTGATGAAGTGTCAAGAACATCATAGACTAGTAGCCTTGAATCTTTATTTTCGATGTTGAATTCATCTACTTTTTTTGTTTTTTGTAGTTATGGTGGCAGAATGCCTAAAAGCTTAGGGCTTTCCACGAGATTCAACTTTCAGACATAAGCTACCCACTCATGACAGTACAAAGGTAAATGGTATCTACAATGGGCATGATAAAAATTGTTGTTTAGTCCTAAAAAACGTAATGCTTTAGCATCATGCCATTGACAGGTCCTCTAGGTAATTATGTTCCATCTGTGTTCTTAAAAAAAAAAATGCACTGGTGCATCGGTAAGAATCAATAATGTCCCCACAAGTTGTCGAACTTACCATGCTTTCTTTGCCCTTCCCTTCTGGAATCCCATTTCAGAACATGATTTCTGATCTAAAGTCATCAACTTTAGTCCTTCGGTCAAATGTCTTTTTGATGTTATCTTGAATGAATTGAGTTATGTCATGAACTATTTCTCTTGTCTGATGCAAATGAATTGTCTGGTTTATTCTCCTCTGCAAATCACTTGGTTCCACCTCCAATTCTTGCATCATCTTTAAAACAGGAATTCCCGATGAAGTTGGGAAAATAGCATCTATCCCACAAACTAGCTGGTATGGAGACATGACTATTGAATTTTTGGTAGTAAGCATGTTTGCCCAAAACTCATTAACCAACTTCTTGTGCCATGATTTTTTAATGTCTCGCAACAACATTTTGATAATATTAAATAAGATTTTGTTGGAAGATTTTTCCAGTCTATTTCCCTGAAGGTAATAGGCTGTAGAATGTCCCAATGTTATCTGATATTTGTTGCAAAAAACTACCATCCTTTTTGACCTGAAAGTTGTAGCATTGTCAGTAATAATTTTCCTAGGGCATCCAAATCTTGCAAGGATATTGTTCTCTAGGAATTTTATGATGACTGCATTAGAAGCTTGTTTGATTGGTAAGACTTCTATCCATTTTGTAAAGTAATCAGTGGTTGTCAAAATCTACTTGTGTTGGGCAGAGGAGGTAGGGTGGATTTCTCCTATGAATTCAAGGCCCCATTGTTGGAAAGGAGTTTTAGTAGATATAGGCCTTAAGCGTAAAGGAAAAAGTTTCTTTTTACCTTCAAATAATTGGCATTTGTGGCATCAAGTAACTTTCTTTTGGATATCAAAAAATAAGGTGGGTCAGTAAAAACATGCCCTCAGAATCTTATTTGCAGTAGTTTTCCAATACAAGTGTCCACCGTAGTCTTGATTCCTTCTTTCGAAATTATTTGTCCCAACAACTGATGTCATCTAGATATATAACTATGAAATGACACATTTCATCAGCAAAAGTAAAATCCATGGCTTTCTGAAAAGTTGTTCCAACATTCATTAGACCAAAAAGCATTTTCACATACATGAAGGTGCCCCAAGGTGTAGTAAACGTTGTCTTCTCTTGACCATATGGATGTACTAAGACTTGGTTATAGCCCGAAAAGTTGTCTAACCGGGAAATCATGTTGGATCCAACCACCTTTTGTAGGATGTGGTCCATCTTGGGAAGAGGGTAATTGTCCTTTAAAGAGGCTTTATTGAAATTCCAAAAATCAATGCAGAGCCTGATTTCACTAGTATTTTTCCAAGTGGGAACCAAGTTGGATACCCATTTGGAATTATTTTTGCATCATACATTTTGTTTACCTCTTTTTCAACCAGAGGGATAAGCATCAGATTAATCGTCCTTAATTTTTGTTTAAAGGCTTTATGATCTTATTTCAAGGGAATTTTGTGTTGTATGATACTGGTGTCATAGGATTTTAGGTCATCATAACTCCAGGCGAAAACATCAATAAATTCTTTGAATAATTGAATGTACTTTAGCTTTTCAGTTGGGGGTAACCATTTGGACAGTTTGATCATTTTGGGTTCTAGTTCAGTCCCAATATTATGTTCCTCAACACCAGCTCCAATGGGTTGAATTTTGGGATTCTTAGCTACATCATTGGAATCAAATAAATATTATAATGGAACTAACCCTCTAGGTAAGATCTTGTCTTTCAGTTGCAAAATATATATTTCTTGTTTTTCTTCATCTATTTCATTCAATTCTAAATTATTCACACTACTATGTACATTCTCTTCTACATCAAATTCTATATCTATATTAACATCTTCAAATTCGTCTTTAGACTGCAAAAAAAATTCAATATGAGCATCATCTCCAAAAACCTGCCAATATCTAATGTTATCAGGTATAGTAGGTCTATTTTTCACTTCGACAGTGTATGGGTGAGTAGGATGAAATGGTAATTTACAAGTACTTGCTGAAGTAGAAAGACGATCAGGCATAATATTTTGATCTCTTGAAACCACAGACAAACTATATTCAATAACAAAATCTAGAAAATCCAACACATCATTTTTATATGCTCTCGTCTTAGGATGTTTTGCAGAGTATTCTCCTTTGATTTGTTTTATTACCAACTCAGAGTCTTCATGAATGGCAATCTGTTTAGCACCCAATTTTTTTAAAAGATGTAAACCTAAGTTTAAGGCTTCGTACTCTACAACATTATTAGAACACTCGAAATTCAATTTTTAGGAATGACCCTCTCAGTGATGAGTATATCAATCAGAAACCCACGCACCATCATCGGCTCCTTCTTTACTCATCGATCCATCAAAACCCAAATTCCATAAAACTTCATCTAAATTATCATGTTCATTGATTGATGTTTGACATTCGTCAGTGAGACAAAGAGCAATATTATGATTAGGAACTTGTTCTTGTGCACTTACATCATTATACAAAATAAGTGAGTCAATATATTAATGAACAGAGTATATGGGATAATTGTTAGGTTTGTCCTGAGTGGTGACCATGAATTTCATAAGTTTCTCTCTATAGAGTCTTCTTTTTTGACCAAAGACTGGGATTGTTGCGTAGGACATATCCATCTTTTAAGTTCCCTGGAGTTTGGCTCCTCATGAACAGAAAGCAGCATGCCATATTTAGGAGGGATATCAGCAACAACTATGTCCATAAGTACACTTTTGGCTGGTATTTGGACTAAGTTGACATGTAAATCCTTTATAAGTCCAAGACACTTTACTTGACTAGAATCAAATAAATACAGATCTTTATACCTTCTAGTTATATCTAATCGCAATTTTCCCATAATTACCTTAGGCATAAGATTGTGAGAGGCCCTTGAGTCAAGCATAATGTTGTGTAAGATTTCATCATGAATAGTTAGGCTAACATAAAAGGGAGGTACATCTCTCTCTTCAAGTTTTCCATCAACTTCTGGGGAAAATAGTATTTCAGGTTGATCATCTAATACATTGATTGTATCAGTGTTTTCTCCTATGCTCAGTGATTTCATTACCTAGGATCTACAGGAAGCTTTATTCATTAATTTCGTCAAAGGAATGGGTATTTTGATTTTTTCCAATTCATTTTCTATATTAAATTATATATGTGCTTTATTTGAATTGACAACATCTTGTTTAGTTTTAATTGATTTGGATGTAGTATGAGGTTTTTTCTGGATTAGAACATTGGGATTGTTTCTAGTAAGAATCTCAACTTTCTTTTTAGCAGGTGTTTCAGCTGGTTTTTTTCGGAGTATTAGGTGTTTCTCTACTCCTAATGTTGTATTGCTCCCAGAAATGGGTAATTATATGGGCTCATTTTACCTCTTAATTCGACTTAATCCACCATTCTCATTAGTTTATTGTATGTTTTTTATCATATTTATGCTAATAGAGTGAATTGGGTTAGTCATTATGCCAAAAAGTCTAATGTGTGCTTTATACATATTTTTGTCAATTTTGAGACAAAATCAAAGGTTTAATGAGCATTTGGCAGCCAAATTCATGGAAAAACAAGGGAGAGGATTTGTAGGAGGGTGTCTCCTTCATTTATGAGCCCTTACCTCGAATTCTCCATCAAAAACTCGGAGCACAAAGCTAAGAGGCAGCCAAGCAAGTCAAGTAGGACTGCTATTATCTTCAGTTTCAAGAAGCTGAGTTCCTTGTTTTGGGAGGACTATTGGAGGTCCCCATTTGTATAAATAAGAAGGCTTAGGACCTCAGTTTTTTTAGTTAGATTTTAGTCAGTAGGTTAGCCAATGAACAATTTATTTTTGCACTTTAGTGCAGCCCTGTAATAGCACATTCTTGAGTTCTTCTTGCAAACAGTTTTTGTGATGTAACTATTATTTTTTGATCAATGAAGATGAATCCCGCTTTGCACCAGCTCTGAGCTTTCTTAGGAGGTTGTAGCTCTTGGGGTTGGGCCCAACCTAAGTGCCCAGTACCTCCTTTGTTTACTTTTATGTGTTTTTCTTGCATTCATAGAATAATTTCTGTTATTTAGGTTAAAATCTTGCTTTGTTACTTAGGTTGTTTTTGATGATTAAGATAGTTGTTCATGCTTCAGGTTGATTTGACAGTTTGGTAACAGAAAAGATCCACAAAAATCCTATGAAGCAGTCTTTGATCTCATTTCTCCCTCCTTGGGACCATGAACTGAGACCAAGGCACACTTGCTGCCACAAAAACGTTGTTTTTTCCTTCCAATGCAATTGCTAGTGTTAGATTTTAAGTTGGAAAAGTTGATATCAATTGTTTTTTTATGTTTAGATATATTCTTTCTTAGTTTCCGTAGCTTTATTGCATGATTTCCTATGTATAAACTTTTTTTCATCATGTTTCTGGTTTTTAGGTCAGATTAGGTCAAAATAGATAAATCTCTATTTTTTTAGTCTTTGCTTCTATCAGTTTTGAATAGAAGTGTGCAGAGAAACTATAAGACACTATAGCCTATCCTTCCTCCATCATACAACCTGTTCCAGTCTCTTTCTCAAGGTTTTCTTCACTCATTTGCCACACTTTCCTAAACAGCCCTAATTTCTACCTTTTTGTGCAAAATCGCTTCCTTCACCTTTGAACAACTCCAACCATCTTCTTCACTCCTGAGCTTCATCTACCAGATCCTAGACCCCTTAACATCCTTATGCATCCTTCATTCCCACTTACCCACCGTTTTTCCACCATCAACCCTCTGAAAACCACTTTTGGCATGTTCCTCTAAAACTTCCTGTAGAATTTCCTGTAGATCCCCTACAATCTCCTGTAGAAGTTCACGCGAGCGATTTTTCAAGATCTGAGCGAGGTGGAAATATCCAGAAGGATGCTAGGGACCCCTTAGTTCCTCTTCTCACCTTCCCAACCTCCTGCAAACACCCACAACATTTCCTTTCGCCAATAAACCTCTGCACATTAAAAAATAGTTAGAACACACGCATAATGATTCTACATAAAATTACTCAAAAAAACAAAAAGATGATTTTTCCATATTTTCCTTCAGAAGTAGCTTAATCATATGCATTTTTCCTTTTCAAGAGTCAATGGAATCCATTTCAGTAGCTTTCATCTCTTTTCTTGCACAAGTAGGGTTAGTCGGTAGAACTAGGGTTTGCATTTCCTTTCAGCTTTCACCTTCTTTCTGCAAGTAGACTAGCCTCTTTTGATTTAGCTTTCATCCATCATAGTTAAAAGCTTCTTCTAAGAACTCATAGAAGTTGGCTTAAGCTCCTAGTGAACTTGTGCCAGCTGATTAAGTGACAACGTGCAGTAAGAGCTAGTACTTGTGCATATAGCACCGTCACTTCCAAGTTTGTTAAGAACTACCGGGTTGATAAAAGTAAAGTAGGGAGTCCCAGGAGTTACAACATCATTGCTACCATATTGGAGCTCACCATTTTTTTGGCGCCGTTGTCGGGGAAGCGTCAGAGTATTCATAATTACTGTTTTTCTTTTATTTTCTACTACAACATTCTACTAAGTAGTTTATTTCAGCAAGAGTAGAGTAGTTGTTTCATTTCCATTTTGTAATTTCATTTCTGCAAAAGTAGATTAGACATTTCCTACTTTCACTTCAATTCTACAATTTCATTCTGCAAGCATAGCTTATCATTTCAATTCTGCAATTTCAATTCTGCAAGCATAGCTTAGTATTTCAATTTTGCAAGCGTAGATTAGCATTTCAATTCTGCAATTTCATTTCAGCAACATAGATTGGTCATTTCTCGCTTTCATTTCAATTCTGCAATTTTCATTTCAGCAAGGTTTATTTTAGTTAGTTGCAATTTTTTGTTCAATCAATTTCAGTTTTGCAAGTGCAAGCAAAACAAAACAAAAAAAGAAGAAGAAGATTTCCTTTCATGCCTCGTAGGAGTAGAGATAATTCAGAAAAATGTTTGCACAACACCCCCACCACTTCACACAACCAACCTTCTCTCTTATTTGGTGACTGCAATCAAGAAACACCCTTAAGTAAATGCTAGACATATTTGAAGAACCTATAGGGGAAGAAAAAGAAGAAAACATTCCCCTGGAGCCCATGGCTGAAAACAAATATGTTAGGAGCAGTAGCTTTTCTTCCAACTCACCCCTTTATGTTGGAAAAGGTGAATGTGAAAATATGCTGGAAGATTTCAAGAGCAAGATGAGGCAATTTCTTGCCATGCAAATGGATACCTTGTGGATCTAAAGGAAGCAAGAGGAAGCCGAGAGGGCTTTGGCCATCTTTTTTCCTAGGTGCACTAGAAAGCATCCTAGAAACGAATGTCCATTGCACTCCATAGAAGTGTGTTTTGTCTGTGAAGGAGACCATCCTACGAATCAGTGCCCTTCCTTGCCCGGAATTAAAGTTGCATATCATAGGGTCAAAGGAGCCACTGAACCACTCTATTTCATGAACCAAAGGAGGCCACATGGATCCAGAACTTACCAAGAGGGAATGCAAGGGACATCCTAGACCTATTACAACCACTATCGAGCCACTTCCATGCCTTCATGGTTACCATCAAATCCACCATGTATTCAAGAGAAAATTCAGCAAAAAGAGGAAGATGAGAAGGTCACGGTAGAAGGTGACATGAAGAATGATCCAAATCATCAAAAGGACCAAGGATATCAGAGCTATATTGAGATATGGTTCCAGACGGTCACTAAGTTGCAACAGTACTCTCTTCCTCAGCTATGCTTGATCCCTTCAAAGTAAAATCATTTGGTATCTGAAATCTGGACTGTCAAAGCATGCATTTCAAGCCTCCACATCATTTTTTCTATCATCTCGATGTGCACATAGCTTAATTGGAAGTATTCTTATACTTGAAAATGATTTTGTTTTTCAAGTAGGGTAGGGTAAAAAAAAAAAAAATGAAAATAAGAGGAAAATAAAAGTCTAAGGTGAAAACTTCCTCGGAGGCACCTCAGATTGGCTCATTGATTGAAAACCTCCATGAGGCGGTCAATGGGTTGGAAAGAAGAGAAAAAGGCGGGCCTCCATGTATTTCAAGGCCAGGAAAAGCACAAGAATTCAAACAAGCAAAATAGGAGGAGCAGTGGAAGGACATGGACAAGAAGGCATAATTTTATGGCACACATGAGTAGACCACATCAGAAGCTTGGGATGATAGGGAGGCCACAAGGGCCATCAAAGATGAAGAGGTAGATTAGTTTCTCAAAGGATGAGCAACACCTTCAGTAGGGGGGTGATAATGAGCCCCAGAAATGGGTAATTATATGGGCTCATTTTACCTCTTAATTCGAATTAATCCACCATTCTCATTAGTTTATTGTATGTTTTTTTATCATATTTATGCTAATAGAGTGAATTGGGTTAGTCATTATGCCAAAAAGTCTAATGTTGCTTTATGCAAATTTTTGGTCAATTTTGAGACAAAATCAAAGGTTTAATGAGCATTTGGCAGCCAAATTTGTGGAAAAACAAGGGAGAGGATTTTTAGGAGGGTGTCCCCTTCATTTATGAACCCTTACCTCGAATTCTCCATCAAAAACTTGGACCACAAAGCCAAGACGCAGCCAAGCAAGTCAAGTAGGACTATTGTTATCGTCAGTTCCCGGAAGCCGAGTTCCTTAATTTTGGGAGGACTGTTGGAGGTTCCCATTTGTATAAATAAGAAGCCTTAGGGCCTCAGTTTTGTTAGTTAGATTTTAGTCATTAGGTTAGCCAATGAACAATTTATTTTCGCACTTTAGTGCATCCTTGTATCAACACATTCTCGAATTCTTCTTGCAGACAGTTTTTGTGATGTAACTTATTTTTGACCAATGAAGATGAATCCCGCTTTGCACCAGCTCTGAGCTTTATGAGGAGGCTATAGCTCTTGAGGTTGGGCCCAACCCAAGTGCCTAGTACCTCCTTTGTGTACTTTTATGTGTTTTTCTTTCATTCATAGAATAATTTCTGTTATTTAAGTTAAAATCTTGCTTTGTTACTTAGGTTGTTTTTGATAATTAAGATAGTTATTCATGCTTCAAGTTGATTTGATAGTTTAGTAACAGAAAATATCCACAAAAAGGCTATCAAGCAATCCTTGATCTCATTTCTCCTTCCTTGGGACCATGAACTGAGACCAAGGCACACTTGCTGCCACAAAAACGTTGTTTTTACCTTCTAATGCAATTGTTAGTGTTAGATTTTAAGTTGGAAAAGTTGATATCAATTATTTTTTTATGTTTAGATCGATTCTTGCTCAGTTTCAGTAGCTTTCTCGCATGATTTCTTGTCTATAAATTTATGTTCATCATGTTTTTGGTTTTTAAGTCAGATTAGGTCAAAATAGATAAATCTCAGTTTTTTTAGTCTTTGCTTGGATCAGTTTTGAATAGAAGTGTATAGAGAACTTGTAAGACACTCTAGCCTATCCTTCCTCTATCATACAACATGTTCCAGTCTCTTTCTCAAGGTTTCTTCATTCATTTGCCACACTTTCCCAAACAGCCCTAATTTCTACGTTTTTGTGCAAAATCGCTTCTTTCACCTTTGAACAACTCCAAGCATCTTCTTCACTCCTGAGCTTCATCTACCAGATCCTAGACCCCTTAACATCATTATCGATACTTCATTCCCACTTTCCCACCGTTTTTCCACCATCAACCCTCTAAAAACCACTTTCGGCCTATTCCTGTAGAACTTCTTGTAGAATTCCTTGTAGATCCCCTGCAGCCTCCTGTACAAGTTCACGCGAGCGATTTTTCGAGATCTTAGCACGGTGGAAATCTCTAGAAGGATGATAGGGACCCCTTAGGTCCTCTTCTCACCTTCCCAACCTCCTGCAAATGCCCACTCCATTTCCTTTCGCCAATAAACCTCTGCACAGTCAAAAATAGTTATAACACATGCATAATAATTTTGAATAAAATTACTCAAAAATACAAAAAGATGATTTTTCCATATTTTTCTTCAAAAGTAGCTTAAACACATGCATTTTACCTTTTCAAGAGACAATGGTATCCATTTCAGCAGCTTTCATCTCTTTTCTTGCACAAGTAGGGTTAGTCGGTAGAACTAGGGTTTGCTAGGGTTTGCATTTCCTTTCAGCTTTCATCTTCTTTCTGCAAGTAGACTAGCCTCTTTTGAGTTAGCTTTCATCCATCACAGTGAAAAGCTTCTTCTAAGAACTCATAGAAGTTGGCTTAAGTTCCTAGCGAAATTGTGCCAACTGATTAAGTGACAGGCTGCAGTAAGAGTTAGTACTTGTGCATATAGCACCGTCACTTCCAAGTTTGTTACGAACTATCGGGTTGATAAAAGTAAAGTAGGGAGTCCTAGGAGTTGCAACGTCATTGCTGCAATACTGAAGCTCACCATCTTTTTGGCATCGTTGTCGGGGAAGCGTCAGAGTATTTGTGATTATTGTTTTTCTTCTATTTTCTACTGCAACATTCTGCTAAATAGTTTATTTCAGCAAGAGTAGAGTAGTTGTTTCATCTCCATGCTGCAATTTCATTTCCGAAAAAGTAGATTAGACATTTCTTTCTTTCACTTCAATTCTCCAATTTCAATCCTACAAGCATAGATTAGCATTTCAATTCTGCAATTTCAATTTTGTAAGCGTAGCTTAGCATTTCAATTCTGCAAGCGTAGATTAGCATTTCAATTCTGCAATTTCATTTCAGCAACATAGATTAGTCATTTCCCGCTTTCATTTCAATTTTTCAATTTTCATTTCAGCAAGGTTTATTTTAGTTAGTTGCAATTTGTTGTTAAATCAATTTCAGTTTTGCAAGTGCAAGCAAAAAAGAAGAAGAAGAAGATTTCCTTTCATGCCTTGTAGGAGTAAAGATAGTTCAGAAAAATGTTTGCACAACACCCCCATTTCTTCACACAACCAACTTTCTCTCTTCTTCGGTGACTGCAATCAAGAAACACCCTTAGGTAACAGCTAGACATATTTGAAGAAACCATAGGAGAAGAAGAAGAAGAAAACATTCCTCTGGAGCCCATGGCTGAAAACAGAAATGTTGGGAGCAATACCTTTTCTTCCAACTCATCCCTTTATGTTGGAAAAGGTGAATGTGAAAATATGTTGGAAGATTTCCAGGCGCGATGAGGCAGTTTCTTGCCATGCAAATAGATACCTTGTGGATCCAAAGGAAGCAAGAGGAAGCCGAGAGTTCTTTGGCCATCTTTTGTCCTAGGTGCACTAGAAAGCATCCTAGGAACGAATGTCCATTGCACTCCATAGAAGTGTGTTTTGTCTGTGAAGGAGACCATCCTATGAATCAGTGCCCTTCCTTGCCCAGAATTAAAGCTGCATATCATAGGGGCAATGGAGCCACTAAACCACTCTGTTTCATGAACCAAAGGAGGCCACATGGATCTAGAACTTACCAGGAGGGAATGAAAGAGACATCCCAAACCTATTACAACCCCTATCAAGCCACTTCCATGCCTTCTTGGGGTCACCCTGCTCATCCTTCATGGTCCACACCACCTCCTTGGTCGTATCCTCCTCAATATTATGCTCAACGAGCTAGTCATTCATTTCACTCCTATGCTCAAACACAACCTCAGTGGAATGCACCTCATCAAGGGTGGAGGCCCCAGTACAACTCTCATCCCGCTCCTTTACCTCCACCACCTTCTCAACCAAAACCATCGCCTCTAGCTCCACCAAGGCATCCCCAAATTCCTGCTCAACTGAACCCGAACCCAAATAATAGGCAGACTCAGCAAGTATATAGTGGGGAACCACCATTTCCAAACCCGCACATTGGAGTAGCTCAAGCCAATTGCAAAGCTAAGGTACAACACTTCCAAACAACTCCTCTTGAGCTTAATAATATTCACCATAGCTCAGGAAGAGTATTGCAAAAAGGAGATTATATTGACAACATTGAAGGACCACATCCAACAAAAGAATATTCAAAAGAAAAGATCAAAGAACCATGGGTTGCACTTGATGAAGAGAAGACATCAGAATTAGAGATCGAGAGAGCTCCCTCATGGTTACCATCAAATCCGCCATGTATTCAAGAGAAAATTCAGTAAAAAGAGGAAGATGAGAAGGTCACGGTAGAAGGTGACATGAAGAATGATCCAAATCATCAAAAGGACCAAGGATATCAGAGCTATATTGAGATATGGTTCCAGACGGTCACTAAGTTGCAGCAGTACTCTCTTCCTCAGCTATGCTTGATCCCTTCAAAGTCAAATCATTTGGTCTCTGAAATCTGGACTGTCAAAGCATGCATTTCAAGCCTCCACATCATTTTGTCTATCATCTCGATGTGCACATAGCTTAATTGGAAGTATTCTTATACTTGAAAATGATTTTGTTTTCCAAGTAGGGTAGGGTAAAAAAAAAAAAATGAAAATAAGAGGAAAATAAAAGTCTAAGGTGAAAACTTCCTCGGAGGCACCTCAAATTGGCTCATTGATTGAAAACCTCCATGAGGTGGTCAATGGGTTGGAAATAAGAGAAAAAGGCGGGCCTCCATGTATTTCAAGGCCAGGAAAAGCACAAGAATTCAAACAAGCAAAATAGGAGGAGCAGTGGAAGAACATGGACAAGAAGGCATAATTTTATGGCACACATGAGCAGACCACATCAAAAGCTTGGGTTGATAGGGAGGCCACAAGGGCCATCAAAGATGAAGAGGTAAATTAGTTGCTCAGAGGATGAGCAATACCTTCAGTAGGGGGTGATGATGAGCGCTAGAAATGGGTAATTATATGGGCTCATTTTACCTCTTAATTTGACTTAATCCACCATTCTCATTAGTTTATTGCATGTTTTTTATCATATTTATACTAATAGAGTGAATTGGGTTAGTCATTATGCCAAAAATTCTAATGTTGCTTTACGCAGATTTTTGGTCAATTTTGAGACAAAATCAAAGGTTTAATGAGCATTTGGTAGCGAAATTCATGGAAAAACAAGGGAGAGGATTTGTAGGAGGGTGTCCCCTTCATTTATGAGCCCTTACCTTGAATTCTCCATCAAAAACTTGGAGCACAAAGCCAAGAGGCAGCCAAGCAAGTCAAGTAGGATTGTTGTTATCTTCAGTTCCAGGAAGCCGAGTTCCTTGATTTTGGGAGAACTATTGGAGGTCCCCATTTGTATAAATAAGAAGGCTTAGGGCCTCAGTTTTGTTAGTTAGATTTTAGTTAGTAGGTTAGCCAATGAACAGTTTATTTTGGCACTTTAGTGCAACCCTGTATCAGCACATTCTCGAGTTCTTCTTGCAGAATTGTTTTGTGATGTAACTATTATTTTTTGACCAATGAAGATGAATCCCGCTTTGCACCAACTATGATATTTCTTAGGAGGCTGTAGCTCTTGGGGTTGGGCCCAACCAAAGTGCCCAATACCTCCTTTGTATACTTTTATGTGTTTTTCTTGCATTCATAGAATAATTTATGTTATTTAGGTTAAAATCTTGCTTTGTTACTTAGGTTGTTTTTGATGATTAAGATAGTTGTTCATGCTTCACGTTGATTTGACAGTTTGGTAATAGAAAAGATCCACAAAAAGGCTGTCAAGAAGTCCTTGATCTCATTTCTCCCTCCTTGGGACCATGAACTGAGACCAAGGCACACTTGTTGCCACAAAAACATTGTTTTTGCCTTCCAATGCAATTGCCAATGTTAGATTTTAAGTTGGAAAAGTTGATATCAGTTGTTTTTTTTATGTTTAGATCTACTCTTGCTCAGTTTCTGTAGCTTTCTTGCATGATTTCCTGTCTATAAACTTATGTTCATCATGTTTCTGGTTTTTAGGTCAGATTAGGTCAAAATAGATAAATCTCTATTTTTTTAGTCTTTGCTTGGATCAATTTTGAATAGAAGTGTGTAGAGCACCTGTAAGAGACTCAAGTCTATCCTTCCTCCATCATACAAGCTATTATAGTCTCTTTCTCAAGGTTTTCTTCACTCATTTGCCACACTTTCCCAAACAACCCTAATTTCTACCTTTTTGTGCAAAATCGCTTCCTTCACCTTTGAACAACTCCAACTATCTTCTTCACTCCTGAGCTTCATCTACCAGATCCTAGACCCCTTAACATCTTTATCCATCTTTCATTCCCACTTTCCCACCATTTTTCCACCATCAACCCTCTAAGAACCACTTTCGGCATGTTCCTGTAGAATTTCCTGTAGATCCCCTGCAACCTCTCGTAGAAGTTCACGCGAGCGATTTTTCGAGATCTTAGCACGGTGGAAATCTCCAGAAGGATTCTAGGTACCCCTTAGGTCCTCTTCTCACCTTCCCAACCTCCTGAAAACTCCCACTCCATTTCCTTTTGCCAATAAACCTCTACACAGTAAAAAATAGTTAGAACACATGCATAATAATTCTGAATAAAATTACTCAAAAATACAAAAAGATGATTTTTCCATATTTTCCTTTAGAAGTAGCTTTAACACATGCATTTTACCTTTTCGAGAGTCAATGGCATCCATTTCAGCAGCTTTCATCTCTTTTCTTGCACAAGTAGGGTTAGTCGGTAGAACTAGGGTTTGTTAGGGTTTGCATTTCCTTTCAGCTTTCATCTTCTTTCTGCAAATAGAATAACCTCTTTTGAATTAGCTTTCATCCATCATAGTTAAAATCTTTTTCTAAGAACTCATAGAAGTTGTCTTAAGCTCCTAGCAAACTTGTGTCAGCTGATCAAGTGACAACCTGCAATAAGCGATAGTACTTGCGCATATAGCATCGTCACTTCCAAGTTTTTTGCGAACTACCGAGTTGATAAAAGTAAAGTAGGGAGTCCCAGGAGTTGCAACATCATTGCTGCAATACTGGAGTTCACCAACTTCCATAATAGAATTCACAAAAACTTTCTTTTAATCCTCTGATTCTTCAGGTTCTATTTCATTATGGGATAACAGGAAAAGGTCTTGTTCTTCCTCAGTAAGAAAAATATAGTCATTATCATTTACTCCCATTAGTTTTATTTGAGTGTCCTATGTGTCCTCAGCTACCTCAGAGTCCTCATATGTATAATTTTCTTAGAAAGGAGGCATTACCTGCTGGCCTTGACCTTTTTGGTCCCTTTGTTTGATCTAGGGTTGATTTCTTCTATAGTTTGGATTCCTTATTTGCCCAGATTTATTTTCTCTCTAAGGAGCCCTATCAGTGATACTGATTATATCCATGATCTTCTCTATTGTGATCAGTAGACTGTTTATTTTATAATCAATGGAAACAGAAAATGAAGGTTCCTCTTTTATTGTTACTCTTTTTTTAGATTTTATTTTCGCTTTCTTGGCTAATAAATTAGCCTCTACTTTAAGCACATTTTCTTTCATCTCCTCTAAGGTTGCGAGTTATCTTTCTCTTAGTTGATAGGCCATATCAACATCGAATCCTTCTAGGAAATGTATCAGGGCCAAGCACGGGGGTGGTTTAATTGCAATGGGAATTGCATTGTAAACCTTATTAAACTTGTCATAATACTCTTCTACATTTTCATTAGGTCCTATTTTAAGGTTTTTGTAATCGTTAAGGATTTGCATAGGACTCTTTTTAATTTCCCACCTAGTTAGGAAATATTGGTGAAAAAAAGAAAGGTTGGTTATACTACATGCTGCTAAATTTTTGAACCACTTTCTGACTTCTCCACCTAACCTCTGGAACAATCTCAGTTTTACATCATTCTCATCTACTTCATGAAGATCAAAAGATTCATTCATTCTATCTATGTGTTGTTGTGAATTGATAGCAATAGTTGATCAAAATCTGGATTAGGGGCAAAATTTTGCTCAAAAATCAAAGTGCTCAGAATCACTCAAAACCTAAACGACTACATCCGTCTCGGCGATACGATCCCAATACAACTCATTTCACTCAAAATGGAGTTCGTATGAGAAATATAGGGACTTCTATACGATTTTCCAAACAGAAGAATTTTGCAAAAAAAAAGTACAGTCACTGCACAGTCAGCATACCATATTTCTGATTTGGTAGATGACTGTGTAAGTCAAAGGTTGGTCAATAGCCAGTGAGGTCATGCCAAGTGGCACTTTGTTAATGGTCAACAGTTTGATGCATTGGTCATTTTTTATTGTTTGGGGAAGGACCAATGAGAAGGTGACATGTGGCAAGCTCGGAGGCCACCACATGTCCCTCCCCAAATGCCTAGCAGAATCAGTGCGCAATGACAAAATGTTATTGGCAGGTCGATGGAGTCGAACCTACGACCTAGCCCACACAAGTAGCAAGCGTTACCACTATGTCGTGCCAATATTTCTTAACATATAATGGGCATAGTTTGTATTTAATGTGATAACACATGGCAGATGGGGAAGGACAGGGCCAGCCTTGCGGCCTAGCCTCCTCTGCATGTGACCTTACGTCATAACCAAAGGCCTGTGCTAACGCTAACCACGCGAGTTTAATTATTTAAATGAGTTTAATGGTAATTAAACAATGATTATCACTTAATTAATTTCGGATTTAGTTGGCGACGGTTTTGGCAGGTCCGACAAATCCGGAGTTGCTCCAAATTTGGCGGGGTTAACTGGAATTTCTCCAGATTTGGTGGAGTTTTGCTAGGGAAAACTGAAGAAACCATACCTTCTTCAAATTTTGACCAATTTTGGCTCAGAAAGAGTCACTTCTAGATGATTTGGATGCTCTAAACACAATGGAATAGGTTACAGAGGTATAAAGGCACTTATGTACATGATTTTGCTACGTTAAATTTTAAGGAATCCTAGGGCCACCAGGAGAGGAGGTCAAGCCTAGATCAGATGAAGTCCAATTACAGAGGTTGGATAGTCATTTGTGGGTTTTTGGGTCTTCTGAATCCAATGGAGCAGGTTTCAAAGCCATTGGAGCACTACATGTGCATGTAATCAAAGAATTGACCATTAATCCAAAGAGGCCCTAGCCATTGAAGCAGGTCCAAGGAGATGTAGCCCAGGAGGGGTGAACTCCTTTATCATCTTTGTGTTATCATTTTCTGTGTTTTACTTATCTGTAATTTACTTGATGTATATGTGTTTTAAATAGCTGATTAACCTCATAAATTTCTCATAAAAGGCACTGAATACTTGACACATAATTCCACACATTTTGGTTAATTTTAGACGATCCTAAACAAATTTATCTTTTATACTGATAAGGGATATTGCATAGCATTAACAAGTTTTCCCAACATTCAGATCAATTTGGTATCAAATCACTGTTAGTTCATTTCAACCCTAAGATGGTTTTCCAAGGTTAGCTAGAAAATTAGCTATTGGTTTTCTAATTGTGCAAAGAGAATTTAATTGCGTGCAAGTTTATGTGTGTAAGATGAAGAAGGGAGATGCTTCTTTGTTGGGAACATTTTTGAAGCTTTGTGAAGATTTTTGATGCATTACAAGTGTGATGGATGTTTCAACAAGTGATGTTTCTAATCCATCTTCCTTAGCAAGACTCTTTGATTTAGAGATGTTGCAAGAGCTTATCATCATGGGATATATGGTGCAAGAGATGAATGAATATAGGAAGGAGAACACTATACTTCAAGAGGAGTTGATGGCCATGAAGGAAGGGATCAAGAGATTCATGAAAAGATACATGAGATTGAGATTCAACTCCATGATTCCAAGGAAACCCTAGCCAAGTATGTGCATAAAAATGAGGTATGTAATTCAAGTTTATCTTCAATTTCCTCTCAAAATGAATGTTTTGGTTATTTTCAAAGATACACTAGAGGAATAGGGTCCAAATTATTGATGAAGATGGGTTATGAAGGTAAAGAGTTAGGAAAACGTGCACAAGGCATAGTTGAGCCAATTGTTATTGAGGAAAGGCCTAGGTATTTGGGTCTTAGTTATGGACAACATGATGGAGAATGCTCCAAAGACAAGGAGGCACATGAAGATGTTCCAAGGAGAACTTTCATTACATGTTCATTACCTCAAGCTTGTGAAGTTTGTGTTCATGAGAAATGAAATTTTTTTATATCCACTTTGCAAGAAGATGCTCATAAGCATGAAACTAGTGGAAATGGCAAACAAGAGGATGTTAAAATCTCTAAGGTCATTGAAACCATTGTTGGTATTCCGAAGAGAGCCACTACTCATCAAATTCACCTCTTCAAGAAGGCGACAAAGGTGAATCTGCAAGGTATAACTATGCCTTTAATCAAGTTTCTTTTGATTATGATAAACATGATAAATCTTCACATAAGATTTGGAGAAAATTTACATGTTCCTTTTGTGGTTTGAATAACCATATTATTTCGAGGTGTTGGAAGAGGATAGCCATACATAGGAAACTTTTAAAACAAAAGAAATAGAAAGACAAAGGTCCATTGTGTTAGTGTCAGTCTTGTCTGCGTGTCACCAGTGATCAAATATGCTTTTACCAAGTCTGTTAGGGGTCTAAAGGTAAAATTTCATCATGTCACTAGGTTTTTAGAGTCAAATTTGGTCACTGGCTAGTTTGTCTAGGAATGGCTCCATTCTTGTGAAAAATATCACATGTTGGTCGCTTACTTCACTCAGATGAAGGAATCATAATAAAGAGGATGTTTTCATCATATCAGTCATCATCATTACCATTTCACTTAGTTTGATATATTCATTAGGTCATTAAGGTTTCCAAGCATAAATCCAACATTATATGAGTTGTGATAAGTAACTCTTTGCACAAGTTTTTATGAATTTTCATAAGTTCTTCATGGTTGAAATCTCAAGGTTCCAAAAGAACAAGTCTCATTGTTTAAAAAAAGACAAAAAGAAGCTCAGATTTCAACTCTTCAAAGTGGTACAATTTAAAAGGTGAAAATCATGTTTTGGAAAGGTATGTGGGGCCCATTTTTATTCAAAAGAGAATCATTTTTTACCTATAAAAGCCCAAAAAGTCCCAAACCTGTTTTATTTACCTCCTAACCTCCTTTGTTCATTGAATCTCCCCTCCATTGGTGAAAAAAACACGGGTTTCCTAGGCAAAATTGGACAAAATCTCTTGGCGCTACGCTTTTGGAGATTGTGCTGCAATTTTGAAGATGGCGCTGCGCTTCTGGACACTACGTTGCGCTTCCATGAACTACACTGCGCTTGTGCCAGAGCAGCCCAAAACTCATCCAAGCTCACCCAAATTTCGATTTTGAGCTTTCATTCCTACTTCTTGCTATTCTAATATTGTTCACAAGTAAGTTTCATCTTTTGCTCACCTTTTTTCCTTTCGCAAGATGAATGCAAATGCAAGTTCTCTTCATCTATGGTTAGGGTGAAATTTTAATGCTACAAGCACTAGTGTAATTGATGGATTTGGTTAGTTTTGACATTAAAACATGTAAATTTTCCTCTCATACTTATTTACATGTTTAAAGCACCCTTTGATTCACTAAATAATTTATCAACCCTCAGATTACCTCACCATTACGTAAACCCTAGCTCATACTTAGCATTTTGGACAGATTTCCTAACATCATTGTTCCTAAATTTCTCCTAATCATTTCTCACCCTCATTTCACTCCATTTAAACTTCATAAGTTTCTTGCAGTCACTATTCATCCCCCAAAATTCCCTTACCATCATTTCCTTTCCCCAATCCCCTCATTTCATCATTTCATCATTTCACTCATTCCTCGTTGTTTTTCCATTTTCCTGTTATCTAGGGTTTCTATCATAATGGAGGGAGATTCTTCACCATAAGAAAGGAGAAAACACCATAAAGGAGGAAAAATTCTCAGATATGAGCCTACCAACTGCAATGAAATCAACTCATCACCATTCGTCAAACAATGTTTTGAAGATGTCAATTGCCTAGGATTTTGCAAAAGGGTGTGTGGAGTGGGTTTCCATGAATAGTTAATTGATTGAATTTCCACCCATATGAAAGGTGAAATATCCATCATATAAGGGGTTGAGTTTACATTTTCAGTTCTTGCCATTTCACTTGCTATAGGGATACCTGATCATGGAGAGTACTGGTTTAAAGGTATGAGCTTGGACCTTAAACATTACATATCTTTCTTGAAATCACCCTACAAAGAGACCCATACACACATCATCCCATTTAGGTACCTGTTGGAGAAGTATGTGCCATTGATGAAGGTTGTAATGAAGTTTTTCACCTATGAGGGAAGATTTTCTAGATTGTATGCATATCACATCAAGCTTCTAATGCACTTCACAGCTAAAAAACCTCTCAACATGTGTAAATATCTATTTAGAAGCCTTGGTAAAATGTCTGAGAAGGTACAAGTGAAATACAAAGAACACTACCCTAGTATTTTTCATCACAACTTGATAAAGATTATAGTTCTCCATCAGCTAGCATGGAGAACATGACATGGGATTCATTCATAGAAACAACTTTGCAATGGCATGAAACTACTTTTTTCAGTTCATCATCAAAACATATCAACACAACGGGTGGAGGTAGGATCGTCAAGCAAGTCAATGGAGGTTCCCAAGGCACCTATACTTGAGGTGACTAGAATGTATCAAAGAGGAAAAAGGCTTGTGTTTACTTCTCAGGTTGAGAAAAGGGCCAAGTCTTCTACATCAACAAAACAGGGATCACATATACAGGATGAAGACTTAATTGAGCATGATTTTGAATTGGTGGACTTGGAAGCAGAAAATTAACCTTCAAACATGCAATAGATTATCAAAGAGAAAGATTCTCAGATCAAAGAACTCATGGAAAATATGGCAAGAGCAAGGTTTGTTATCTCCTTCCTTGAACAAGAAAACAGTCAGCTTAAGGCTAGATAGCTCACCATGGAGAAAGAGTAAAATAATTTTTTATAGAAAGGAGGCAAATGAAAAGTAATGTTGGAGCCTAGTGAACATGAGGAAACTAAAAAAAAAGTCAGAAAAAAGAGACCAAGGACCAAGGGACTCAAAAAGGTATTGAAGGAGGAGAAACAACATAATATGCTAAATGAAGACCTAGACATGTAGGACAGAATTGCCTTAGAGATAAATGAGGATAGAGAGTATTGGATAAATAAGGTAAAAGACCACTTAGAAAAGCTTCTTGAAAAATCCAACAGGGATAATAAGCTTTTGAGGCATATGGCATGCCATTATCAAACTAGAAACGTGATATGTAGCATCAAGCTCAAGTAGTGGAAAAATAAGCTAAAAGAAACCCTAAAGGAAACAAATGAGAGGGATAACTTGGAGATGCTTGTTGAAGCATCCATGAGGGCTTGACATACCTCATTTTTCACCTCATAACCAATTTTGAAGGTTTTCTGAACATTTTTGGTTTTTTATTGTTTTGGTGCCAAATTCAAAAATTGAGCTAGTCATAGAAGCACAATGCCTTGGTGTTGCGCTTTTTCCTCAGATCTCCAAATGACAAATGGATTGCATGTTTGGAAATCTCATGGCCTCCTCTTAAAACTCATTTCATTAGTTTTCTCAGAGAGGGCTCAAATTTTGAGAAAAAGGGATAAAAAATCATCGTTCTTCCACTCTTTTTGACAGGTGCTGCGCTTCTAGAGACATCTTGGGAGAATGAGTTTTTGAAGGTCTTCCCATGGGTAGTTTTCAAAAATTCAAGGTGTTCTAGAAACTAGACAAGAAATGCTAGTTGACCATTCTATCAAATCCCAATTGGGACTTCAGGAAGGTACCTTAAAGTGGGCTCAAATTTTGCGGTGCACTTCTTCAAATCTATGAGTTTTTATTCTAGATTTCACTGTGTAATTGCCTAGTTTTCAGTTTGACTTGGTCAAAGTGAAAACTCATAATGTAATTGAAGTAGTTCGAGGTTAGATGATGTAATCATGAATAAATAGACATGATATTTCAGGTCATTTTTATGGTTAATTAGGCCTCATTAAGGAAGCAAAATTCAAAACAAAGTCTAAGAGAAGAGTTTGTATTCGGCCTTCTCACTCTTACCTGTTGGTTGGGAGAATCTTGGAAACAGTTCCACCACCTAGGAATTTGACTCCTGAAGGTGGGGAATTTGTTTGATTGAGTTTATATGTATCATTTCTCATTCAAAGAGAGGGGTTGGACTTTTGTGGAGAAGCTTGTACCTTATGTTCTCCCACATCTAATACAGGAGCAGTTGCAACTATATTTCAGGAATTCTTGTTCAATGAGTCTATGGTGCTGTTTCCTTTCCTACCAATTTCTAATGGATAAATAATCTCTCTTTTCATGATTTATCTTATTCATATTAATTTCCTTGCAGTTATATAGACATAAATCTTAGAGTTAAACTCTGTTTATCTGGAAATCATGCTTGTGTTTCTTTTCTTCTAAAACTAATGAATTCATGCTTTTACATGCCCATTATGTTTTCTTAAACTCTGAGACCTATACTACATTGACAACACTTTAAGTTCACCATAACACATTGGTATCTAGCTCCTTTTTATACTTGTCATTGCATACTTGAAGCCTTGAACTAATTACTTGCTCTAATCTGTAGTCCGACAAACCAAAAACCCTAAATTCACAAATACTCAAACAATACCTGTATAACTAAAACCTATTTGTTTTTAGTTATTGATTGACAAATCCTTAGGGAGATCCCTCTTTGGTTCAATAGGGCTAGCTACTGAACTAAAAGTGGTTCGAAGTTACCTCTTTCGATCTCCTCCTCAACCTAGGAAATTGTGGGGGATAACACATTGGATAATGGAAACCATGTTGGAAAGAAGATGTAATTATTTTGCACTCATTGCCATAAGTAGGGTCATCTTGTAGACAAGTTTTGTACTTTTCATCCAACAAGTTAGCCACGACATTTGAAGAAGGTGGAGAGAGATTTTGGGAACAATGGAAAAGAGGATTCCATAATTGATATGGGTCAGGATGATACACATGATGCAAATCTTGCCTTGTTGATGCATTGCCTTGTTATTTGGATGCATTTATTTTCTCCTAAAAATATGTTGCATATTGCATGAAGCAAGATGTTGGAAAAGTAGAGTTACGTTGACTCACTTAGATGTAGCAAATATAGCAATTTTAAACTACAAATTTGCATGCATGTTGCATTCTTGAACTTGCATGTTTACGCCAGGAAGGTGTTCAAAAGTGGAGTATGTTGAATCACTTTATTGCAACAAATTTGGTCATTTCAGCTCTTTAAGTAATTGTACATACCAATGGGATTCTTGTACTTGTGAGAGAGTTGAGAGTTGTTATACATGCATAAGAGTCTATCTGTATGAACAATGGAATTTCTAATAGTTTCATTGTGCTTGAACATGCATGAGTGATTGGATTGTGTTGGTTGATTTATTTGTTAGCATGTATGTTGTCAACTTGAGAATGTTGATCATTTGCACATGCATGAGTGTTAGCTCGTGTGGTCGATTTACTATTAAATGTATGGTATATCGACTTGGAAGATTTGATTTTGTCTCCAAAGATGAAAGGGAGATGTGATGAATTGTTTCATGAGAATGTGGAATTATTTTTGTAAATAATCAAGTTGTTGTACATGCTTTTGCTTGACTTGAAAGTCAGTTGTTTGAAGAAGCATGTTTTGTCGACTTGTGTTTAGTCAATGGTTTAAATGCCAATATGTAAGAGTACATTGTGATGTTCACATGATGTGACATTTATTGCTTTGTTGAAGCAAGAGGAAGATGTCGTAAAGTTATATTCTTGCATGAGTGTTTTTCAAGGTTAATGGTGTTTCTTGTGACAAGATGTCACAGGATTTTGGAAGGTCCACGCTTGAGCAAGAGGCTCATGATTAGCCTTAATTCTCAAATCATGACATGAGTGGCATGTTAATACTGGAGGATGATGGAATCAAGAAGTGAAAGTGGACAAAAAAGCCAAAAAAAAATTGTAGCCATTGTAGACCATTTGATGTGTTGATGCCAAGAAGTGAAAGAGATGGTGAATGCATTCTTCTAGATGTGGAATTTGAAACCCTGGAGGTAAAAGAATGGTCATTTCTTTTCTTGTTATTACTGATATTGGAACTCATTGATGTATCTCACTCAGATGGTCTTAACTTGGAAAAATGGTTTCCAAGTAGAAGCTTGCATCAAATGCATGTGTTGCAAAGGAGGAACATGATTTTCAGTGGGAAGGCCATCAGTCAGCTTTCCAAACACTGAGGAATTGCTTTGGTATAGCAGGGTGTTTAATCAGCAAGCAACCAACAAGTGTTGGATTGGGTCAACAACAAAAGGAGAAATTAGTTGAAGGACCAAGCCATTTGCAAGGCAAGGCATGTTAGTGAACCCAAGTGGTATTCATGGAGATTTTTCCAAGTAGAATCAATTGATAGAACTTGGGAAGGAGAAGAGTATTCAACTCTCATTAGATAACCAACTTTTGTGGGTCCAAAAGCCTATCAGTGGGAAGGATTGATCAGAATATGGATTAGGGGAAATTTTTTTCTCAAAAATCAAATTTCTCAAAATTGCTCAAAACCTGAACGACTAAATCTGTATCAACAATACGATCCCAACGCAACTAATTTCACTAAAAACGGAGTTTGGATGATAAAGATAGGGACTTTTGTTTTTTTTTTCCAAATAAAAGATTTTTTCAAAAAAACGTACAATCATTGCACAGTCAGTAGTCCATATTGTTGATGTGGCAGATGACTATGCAGGTCAAAGGTTGGTCAACAGCCAGTGGGGTCACGCCAAGTGGTGCTTTAATAATGGTCAATAGTATGATGTGTTGGTTGTTTTTTATTGGTCAGGGAAGGACCAATGAGAAGGTGACATGTCGCAAGCCGAGAGGCCACCATGTGTCCCTCCCCAAAGGCCTAGCAGAATCGGCGTGCAATGAAAAAATGCTATTGGCAGGTCGTCATAGTCAAACTTGTGACCTAGCCCACACAAGCACCCCTATGCCATGCCAATGTTTCTTAACATACAATGGGCACAGTTTGTATTTAATGTGATAGCACATGGCAGATGGGGAAGGAGAGGGCCAACCCCGCAAGCTAGCCCCCTTCGCATGTGACCTTACCTCATAACCAAAGGTGGGTGCTAACGCTAAACGTGTGAGTTTAATGCGCTAAGTGAGTTTAAAGGTAATTAAACCATAATTATCACTTAATTAATTTCAAATTTAGTTGGCAGTGGTTTTGGTAGGTCCGACAAATTTGATGTTGCTCCATTTTTGATAGGGTTAACTGGAGTTTCTGCAGATTTGGTGGAGTTTTCCTAGGGAAAACTGAAGAGACCATAACTTCTACAATTTTTGACTAATTTTGGCTCAAAAAGAATCATTCCTAGATGATTTGGATTCTCTAAACATAATGGAATAGGTTGTAGAGACAGAAAGGCACTTATGTACGTGATTTTTCTATGTTGAATTTTAAGGAAGCTTAGGGCCACCATGAGAGGAGGTCAAGCCTAGATCAAATGAAGTCCAATTCTAGAGCTTGGATAGTCATTTTTGGGGTTTTGGGGTCTTCTGAATCCAATGGGGCAATTTATAAAGCCAATGGATCACTGCAGGTGCATGTAATAATATAATTGACCATTAATCCAAAGAGGGCCTAGCCATTGAAGCAGGTCCAAGGAGATGTAGCCCAAGAGGGGTTAACTACTTTATCAACTTTGTGTTATGAGTTATTTTGTTTTACTTATCTGTAATTTACTTGCTATATATGTGTTTTAAACAGCTAATTAACCTCATAAATTGCTCATAAAATACACTCAATACTTGACACATAATTCCTCACATTTTGGTTAATTTGAGACGATCCTAAACACATTTATTTTTTATACTTGATGAGGGAGCTTGCATAGCATTAACAAGTTTTCCCAATATTCAAACAAATAGTACCATCAAATTGGGGAATACTAGTTTGATAATCTTGGGGCATATCATGCAATTGGGCAGGTAAAACCAAGGGAGCATAATGAGCAGCCATGATATTTGGTCTTAAGGGAGGAGAAGATATAGGATTCGTGGGAATTGATTGAGTTAATACTTGTAATACTACTAGATGAGTAGTATAAATTACAAAAGAGGTAGGGTCAACTGACGTTGAATGAAATTATTGGGAAGATGAAGTCAATGATGCAATGGTAAGAGAAGAAAGTTCAACATATTATTGAATGTAAGCTTGATGTACAGCCTGATCAAGTGTTGACACAACATCATGTAATTTTTCGAAGTTCTGAAGGACTTCCTAATCCAAATCAGGTTCAACAGATGGTCTTATTGGTTTGTAGGGTTGAAGAATGGCTTCATCAACCACTGTCTGATCAACAAAAGTTGCAGACTTAGTCCTAAAAAGACTGTGTTCGAAAGGTAAGTCGAATTGAATATCTTGAATGGTGTCGAGGTTTTCAGGAAGAGAATTGGCCCTTAAAAAACTTCTTCTTCTTAGTATCCTTTCAGGATTGTCTAAAATTTCAGGTGGGTTTGGATCATGATTGGCTTGGGTATGAATTATTTTTGGAGCCAGATCCTTAAAAATGAAAAAAAACCTCTAATCCTTTAATTCCAATACTTTGATCATTAGACTTCTTGAAATAAAGATGTAGAAACTAGGGAAATAATCTTATGACATTGAAATGAAGGATTATTTTTAAGTCCCCGGTATGGTTGTTAGGTCCCTATAATACTAGTGATTCCCCCATTAATATTGTCATTGTAGCCATTATTGTTATTATTTTTCCCTTATTGTCTCCATATTGTTATTAGTGTGCCCCATAGAAACCCACTATTGTTATTCTTGTGCCCTTATGTTATTACTGTTAGGTCAGCTTGATTATATTGTGACCCCTTAGACTCCTATATATAGAAGGGAGGTTTAGTCATTTGTATCAACCAAGAATTGTTCATTTTTGTAATGTAAAGGAGGTTTCCCCCTCAAAGAGGCTGAATTATAAGGCGTTGATCTATATTTTCTATCTTTTTGTGAGATGGTTTCCTAACATTTGGTATCAGAGCTTTAGATTCTAGGGTTTTGCTGCCCCAAACAGGTCATCGTGGAATTTTCGCTATAACTTTTTCCTGTGATGTTTCAGAAGCTAAAAAAGAAACCCATTTGAGCCGAAAATGTTCTAAACTTCGGGTCCAAATTTTAGAGTTTGTCTCGCTACATTTTCGAAGATATGATTTGAGGAAATTAGGGTTTGTGCAGACTCCCGAATCACATTCCAAACAAGTGACCTGGGAAAAATTATCATAATTTTTTTTTTTTTTTTTCTGGGCATCAGATTGAAATTTCGTAAGGATTTTGAAAAATAGGACATCCTATAGTTTTATGTGTATTAGTTTCAGGTAGTAAGGTCGAAACAATGACACATGGCATTTCGTACAAGTTCACTCTACTGAACTAGTCTATAATCAGGTCACCGTGGGAGATTTCGCATAACTCTTCCTTGGAGAATCCAACCTTGATCAGACTTGTGGGGTTAGATAGAGGACTCAAATGGCTACTGCATGACACAATTTTAGATATTCGAGATCTACAATTATAGAGATACAACATATTCAATATCAAGCTCTTACAAAGTGCAAAAAACGGTGTGTAGTTTTTTAAAAATTTTGCGTGAAGAATTATTATCATTAATTGATGCCCCGAAGAAAGAAAATGGAAACACCTAGTAAGAAACCTGAAAGCTATAGCATGACTCATGAAGAAGAGGAAAAAATGCAACATGATATATCAAAATCACAAGACCAAGTACAACAAATTTTATTCTCACAAAAGGTAACTGAAGCCAAGATGAATGGTGTGGAAGCTAATATGAATGGCATGCAAGTTAAGATGGATGGCATGGACGCTAAGATGAATGGAATGGACACTAAGATGGAAGAATTGAAGATAAATTTGAATAAGTTGCTACAAGAAATGGTTACTAATGGTGAAAGGGTAGTAAAGGAAGCTCATGATGAGAACAAAAGAAATGTTAATCATGATTTCAGAGACTAAAATATTGGATTGAAGACCCACCATGTTCCAAAAATCGATATGAGGAAGTTTGATGGCAAGGATCTCGGAACACGGATACTACATATGGAGCAATTTTTCGATCTCCATAGTGTGCAAAACACATAAAAGGTACATATTTCAACTATATATTTGGAACCAAAATAGTTTGTATGGTATCGATGGCTTTTCTCTCGTAAACAAATTGTCACTTGGGAAATTTTTATGGAAGAAATGATAGCACATTATGAGGATACAAAAAGAAACACCTTTTTTAGCCAATTGATAAATCTCAAACAAAAGGGTTCAATAATGGAGCACATTGAGGAGTTCCAAAAATTGAACATAAGGGTAAAAAATATTCTTGAGGAGCATAGGATTTATGTGTTCATAGGGAATTTAAAGGATAATATCTAACATGATGTTTGCCTTTGGGAACCTGATTCATTAGAGAAGGCATTTAGGTTAGCAAGAAAAATGGAAAGCAAAATTA
>APFE030458258.1:160951-178429 GCA_000404065.3 Pinus taeda
AAAATGACCCCATTTATGGCACTTTATGGATATCATCCACCATCCATCACATCATATTTAAGAGAAAATTCTAAGGTTCAAGCAATGGAACATCACATCCAACATCAACAACAAGTTCTCCAACTCTTAAAGGATAACCTCACGTTGGCGCAGAATAGAATGAAACAACAAGCAGATCAACATCGTAGCGAAAGAAGTTTTGATGTAGGTGACTAGGTATTCCTATGGTTACAACCATATAAACAAATTTCCTTTGAGCAAGCTAAGAAGGATAATAAATTATCACCAAAGTATTATGGTCTATACAAGGTGTTGCAAAAGATTGGTCCTATGGCATACAAATTGGAGCTTCCTGCAGCTTCCCGAGTGCACCCATTTTTCCATGTTTTATGTTTAAATACGTTATAGGTGACAAGCTCCTAGTTCAAACAATATTGCTAGAACTTGATGAGCAAGGAAAAATCATATTGGAATCGGAAGCAGTCATAGAAACATAAACTCAACAACTACTAAATCGATCAATTTTGCAGTATCTCATCAAGTGGAAGAAATTATTCATTGAAGATTCCACATGGTAGGAGGATAATTTATACATAAGCATCTAGAACTACTCAAGCGTTGAGGAAAACGCTTTTCGGAAGGAGAGGGGCATGTTAGGTCCCTATAATACTAGTGATTCCCCCATTACTATTGTTAGTGTAGCCCTTATTGTTATTATTGTGCCACTATTGTCCCCATATTATTATTAGTGTGCCCCATAGAAACCAAATATTGTTGTTGTTGTGCCCTTATGTTATTACAGTTAGGTTGGCTTGATTATATTGTGACCCCTTAGGCTCTTGTATATAGAAGCGAGGTTTATTCATTTGTATCATCCAAGAATTGTTCATTTGTGTAATGTAAAAGAGGTTGTCCCCTCGAAGAGGCTGAATTCTAAGGCATTGATCTATCTTTTCTATCTTTTTGTGAGTTTCTTTTCAAAAAATGGTCGCCAGAATGTTAGCACTCTGTAATTTTCTGAGGTTGCAATCACAAAGGTAACCACATACCAACTTTGGAAGCTGGGATATAGCCTTTCCATCTTCAGAGAGGGCTCTCTCTGTAATATTTAACTTTGTTGGATTGAATATTAGGCTATTTATGAAGTTTAAGGTTTGATATGTATTTGAATGGTTGGTTGATAACTAGATTACCATTGGGCTATGGAGTTTGCTACATAAAATACAGATTGACTGTAGTGTCTACGGATAGATCTCACATAGCAGGGTAGCCAAACCAAATGGATTCTTTTAGTTTATGAGATGGGGAAGGAAGAACATATTAAGATTCACTTTAAATATAGAGCATTGTTACCTAAATTCTATATTTAAATATCAAAATAAAACATTGAAATTATTCATAGTCAGGTGCAGAGTGTAGATTTAAACAAATTATGCCCTTTACTTATCTATTGAATAATTTAGATTTGGAAACAAATATGTGCTATAAACAGAGAAATATAAACACATAAGATGATAGATGCAATTCACCAACTTGACACAAGAATCCTGTGAAAGAGCCTTTGGTATTACTGGTAAATATGTTGATGCTTCAACAATATACAATAATGTTCTTTGTTCAAAAACCAACCCTTGATACTTATGAAGATGAAGTATTTATAGTTAATTTACAAAAATATCTCATCAGAATGGCCAGGATGTATCTAAAAAAAATCAAAACTGAATCAATCTAACTTATTACAATGATATGAGGGAATTTGAATTGTCTGGAGTGGTGGCACTAAATTGGTGGAACAGTTGGTTGTGTGGCCCTCGAAATTTGCATGTGCTATGATGCTGAGCTGTGTAGACAAATCTACTTTTTACTCCAGTAATTCACAAAGTTTATCCTAGTGTTGTTCACTCAAGATAGTCATCTTCAACAAAATTCTGTACACTTCGTCAACTTCAGTATATTTGGAAAATTTTGGCTTGGTGACGAATGGGCTTTTAATTTCACACTGAATGTTGAGGTCATATGTTAATGCTTCCAGGAACACCTTTCCTGCCATATTGTATCTTCCCGCTGCAACCTTCGAACTGTCTCTTTCCTTGGTAATTTTTTTCTCATTGTAATCCGACCACATAATGAGCTTATCATTAATAACTAACAAGTTTGGAAGTCCTTTCTTGTAGAGGGGTTCGAGCTTGGTGAAGAATTTATGTACACCATTGTCCATAATCGGACACTTCTCTTCAAGCTGTCTCATTAGATTTCTTTTAGTCAACACCTTCCTAACTTCCAATATTGTTTATGTTTTGTCTTCCATTTCCAACTATTATAAGTCCTGTCTATTTTTGAAGTTAAGGAATTTGATGAGCTCGGTGGCCTCACTGGGTTTATCTCCCAACTGCTTTCTGACTTGTTCAATGGCTTCATTGGACCATTCAATCAGCTCCTGTTGCACAAAAATAATTTGTATTGAAGACCAGATGTCTTTGATGTCTTACATTGATTCATTTCCAGATATTTTATTTTACCCGTTCCACTGTATTACCCATGGCACAATCTTTTTCCATCTTCTACAATCTTTGGGACAATGTTTGGGACTTCTATGTTTCTGTTAGGAGGGAATTTTCAAATCTTGTTTTCTGTTCCTATAGGAATTTCACCTCCTGCCTTAGTTTCTTTATCTCTTATCCCTGTATAGACATGTTTTCCATGGATTCATCCAACTTAACTGAATCATCTGCAACTGATGTGGGAAGTATTGTATAAGATGATGTTCATGTTGTCATGGTTGTTGTGGGGATACCTGTTTGAAGTAAAGGTGCAATGGGAAATGCATCAAGAGGAACCATTGCTAGTTGTGAACTTTGTTCCTTTTCTTTTATCATCTTGTCCATCTCTGCTTCCATCTCTTTGATCTATGCACTTTGTTCCACTAGAAGCTTTAGCATATCTTCTTTTGGTAGCTATGTCTCTCTAATTTCCTTGGCATGGGGATCTTCTGTTGCAGGCAGCTTCAATTTCTTCTTTAGTGCTTCTATGTCATCATTTTTCTTCATGATTATCTCCTCCATGGATTTTAAATTATCTGAATCAAAGCCTGCTTTGATCACCATTTCTTCTAAGTATTTAATTATGTTATCTTTGGCGAGAGAGGACACTTTCTCTAGTTTAAGCTGAGACTGCACATTATTTAAAGTAAGTTGTAATTTGGAAGCAGTGATAGTAGTCTGTGTGAAGGTAAAGTATACCATTTCTCTAGTTTGCCTGTGCATGTCTATTTGATCCAAAGGATGAACATCTTTTGCCTCAAATTCAAAAGTATTTTGTTTGAAATCTTCTATTGACTTTGGTTGTGGGACCTGGGCCTACAAGAATGCCATATGCATTCTTCCCTTCTTTGTATCATATGTTGAAATAAGCTTGTGCTAGATGGATGAAGACTGCTTCCTGAATTTAGCAGAGATATTATCATGAATGGCTTCATCCCTCTATTTAATCTCTTTATATCTTTGGAAAATCTTCGGTTGCCTTTGTTCTGTATATGACTCTAGTGTGTGAGGTACCATAGATAGAATCTCTTTAGTAGCTGAGGAGGATGGAGACTTTGTGGTACCACTATCCAACTTAAAATTATGAAATCTTGAGAGTACAATAGTACTCTGTGTGTCCTCAAGTGGTGGGAAGTCTATTTTAGAGCCTACTTTAATCTTCTTTGTGTATATTTTGAAATCTTTAGCTGAGATTTATGTAACTGATGGAGGGTCATCATCTCTCTATATCTTATATGTCTTTTCTCTGGGTACGGGATTCTCTGAAATTGTTCTGGAAAGTCCCAGCTCTTCGACCTCGTGTAATGTGTTCTCTACCCAAATGTCTTGGTTCATATAATTCTCTATTTCTTGCCTTTGACTATGCACATAGGGTGTTTCTTTTTGTTCCACCCTTAACTTGGAAATTACCCCAAAGGGGTCATAGGACCAAGTGAAACTAAGAGGGAAATACATTTGTTTCAATAGGAAATCTGCTTCCTCTCCTATTGCTCTACTGTTGCAGATGAAAGGTCTTATCTGTGTCTTAATCCGCAACTAATATTTCTTCTTGGCTGCCACGAAATGAATGTTGTCAGAGTGGGTTATTTTCCTGATGTACTCCAAGGCAAATATTCTCATTGGAAGATACTTGGGCAGCTTATATGGTGGCAACTCTGAGCCATAAACTCTAATTTCTGTGAATGGCTAGTAAAGGTACCAGTCTCCTGTTTTCACTTTGAGCTGTAAAACTTTCTAAATGTCCTCACTTATCTTGGGAATCTATTGGCCACTCATCAGACAAGTTATTGGATACATAAATTGATCGATGAAGTTTGTGAAGCTAAATTCATGTGATTGTCTTTTGATTAAGGAGGTCTAGAAGATAATAGATTGCAGCTTGCCTTGTTGATCAAGATTTTGCACTACAAAGCGAAACCTATCTGTTTGAAAGTAAATGAACATATAGATGACAATAGAATAATACTTGAACATTCCTTCAGTTAGAAACTGAAGGTATTGTTCATGAATTACATTTTATAAGAAGTGATCATAGTCAAAAGTGACTAATAGTCCTTCTTTTGTAGAGAGGGTGGATAGGAAGCCTAAAATAGGCTCATCTACCCGTTCATCTAAATAGTAACCAAGAATGGATGACAAGATAGAGATCATTTGTCCGGTCCTTTGAGGGAACATAGAAGAGGGATAAGAGGGAATTTCTTAGGGAATTGAGAGTCTTCTGGGAGGAATACTTCAAAAATCCTACCTCTCTGGGGGAAGGTGTGCTTCTGATAGATTTCTCTGAGAGCTTCAAGGGAAAAGGGAGTAAGGGAATCACAATGGGGGACTTGCAGCATTTTGGTTTATGCTCTCAGATGTAATGGTGAATAGAATTTCACCATTGGGATAAATAATAGCCCTCTTACTTGAAAGGTAAGAGGCATGGCATTTTAGGAAGAATTTGGGAAAGTAATAACATTGGGAGAACTTGAATAGGGGAAGTCTAGACTACCAAAGGTTGATTTCATTGGATTGATCGAGGTAGTTATCCTGAAACCAATATCATAATTCGAAGAGATCGAATTCATAGTGTGTCTCGACTATCTTGTAGTCTCTGTCAATGAGCGGAATGTGGTCTAAATCCACAGGGGGAGTGAGCATGGGATTAAATGCAGTGGAGAATTTGGGAGCCATTGTAGTAGCATGATGAATAGGGGGAATGTGATCGAGGGGATTTATAGAAGGTTTCAGGAATTGTCGAGAACTTTTGGTGGAAGTGCCTTTGTAATTCAATCAGGGATAAGTGATAAATGTGAATGGTTACTCAGATATCAGCAAGAAACAGAAGGCAAGAGGAATTCTCATAAGGTGAAGAAGAAATGTTATAATCGTGGGTGAAAATTCAGTTATTATAGGCCACAGACCGGGCGTAACTGTTAGATTAACGGTCCTAATGTTGCATTAATTTCAGTAATGGAGCGGGTAAATGGGAAGAGCATTAAAGGTTGGTGCAATGGTCATGGACGTGGCATATCAAAATAGGTGGGTGAATGGAAAGGGAGCATTTGCAAGAGTGGTAGAAGGAGAGGACATGTGGCATGATTGGAGTGGTAGTAAGGGAGGGACATGGAAGTGATGGTTGGTAGGAAGGCGTGTTGTGGTAGGAGTCAAAACCGCTTTCGGAGGGGAGGGTAGGTGGTATACAATATTAATGGGGGGGGTCCGAAATCGCTTAAGGGTCGTCGGATTGGAGTGGGAGAGTGATTGGGGATAATAAAATGTCTGGGGTTTAACACCGATCGGCCCCACGAAATATTTTGGACATGACACTTTTACACCAAAGTCCAAAACTTTGGACAAATAACCAATCAACCAATTTCATTGAAAATCCCTTTTTTCCTATTTTAAGGTAATTTTAAATAAAAAACGATGCATTTAAACGTGCAAACCCTATCAATTGTTTTCATCTTTAAAAGACTAAGAATGCTTATTTCCAAATGCTAAATTAACCTAATCAATTGCATTAATCCACGTTAATTTGTTGGATTAACATTATTCACCTATTCTACCTATCTAATATTAGCCAAAATTACATTGTCTGGCTAAGTTATTCACTCTAATCTAATTAACATAAATTGAAACTTGCTTGAACATGATTAAACTGTATGTTTCATGGAGAAAGGTATTGTAGCATTTAGACAAGTTGCACACAATTTCATGAATTTATTCTTTACAAAACCAGTAGTCTAGTAGTGGGACTTAAACTAGCATCACTTTCACATTTATTCATTTTTTGTGGGTTTCATTTATCATTTATTTTCTTTTTCCTTTTTTTTTTTTTTTTTTTTGTATTTATACCCTCTTTTCATTTTTCTATCTTTTTTTGGAAATCATTTACAGTAAGCAATATTATTTACAATCTCAAATACTAAAATCTATTATCAATGATCATTTGATCCTATAAATTATAGGACCCTAACAGAGCTGAGTGGATCCGACCAAGTATAGAGAATTGATTGGCTCCCTGATGTACTTGGTGAATACTCGACCAGACATATGTTTTACAGTGATGTTCTCAGTCAATTCCAAATTGAGCCGAAGCATGATAATTAGATAAAATCCAAGCATATATTTAGATATATGTAAGGAACAATCCAATACTGTTTGAAGTATGATAGGAGGAATGATATCCACTTGATTGTATATACAGATTCTGACTGGGGAGGTAGTGAGAAAGATGGAAGAACCACTATAGGAGGATGTTTTAGTTTGGGATCCTCCATAGTATCGTGGATGAGCTAAAAGTAAGATTGGTTCCTTTGAGTAGTGTTGAGGTTGAATATATTGCAGCAAGTGAATTAAGAAGGGAAGCTATCTATTTGAGGAAGTTGTTGTCCAACTTGTTTGAAGGACCAATGAACCCTACAGTGATATATTGTGATAACACCAGTTGTATAATGTTTTCTAAATACCTAGTGTTTCATGGAAATACAAAGCATATAAATAACAAGTATCACTACATTCAGAATCTAGTACAATATGGTGTATTGCAGCTACGGTATATCTCCACCAATGTGTAGGGCACTGGTATATTGAAAAAATATCTTCCTAATAAAAATCTTTTGTATTTGAGAGACAAGCTTGGTCTAGTTCATAAATCCTACCTAGTTGAGAGGGATATATAGGCACATCATTATTGTCTTCACTTGGAAACAAATAATGGAGGATTGGGTAAGCATATGGAATTCGATACTCTTTGAGGATAAGGTAGGAAATCTAAGATAAGAGTAGTCGTAGAGGAACAATATTCTTTGAGGATTGGCTGTCAAAGATAAGAACACCCAAGTGCGGTATGTTCCTTGAGAGACAACAATAATGGTTTTTATAGATCATTGGTCTCTCTAGCATTGTGCTCTAATCTTGTGGAGAGATATATTTGTTAGTCAAGGCCTTGCTATGTGATAATGTTGGTTGGTATGATGCTAAATATATGGATTACCAATCTGACTCTTCTTATGAGATCTCTTTTCGAATTGAGAATGCGCACATACCATTTATGAATATCTCCCTAGTTAAGAGGGAGTGTTTAAAAATGTGTAACTAGGTTCCATCTTCATAAATGTACTTTTGATTCTTGTATATTGTAAAATGAAAGAAAAAATATTATTGTCATTTTTGGAGCATGGGTTTCATGCTCAAGGTCTTTTATTTTAGAGGTCAAGCACCCATTGAGTAAAAATACATCACAAGTAGTTATCAAGAACAAACATAATAATAAGAGAAGAATATAATACATAAGAAAAGTAAAAATACATCACAAGCAGTTATCAAGAAAAGAGAAATCATCCTAATTAATGCACTAAATATTTCTCAACAAGGCTAAGTGTATTATCAAGGATGAGGTTAAAGACATTGTTCCATATATTATAGAGTTAGATATAACCAGGAAGATGTGGGATGCCATCTTGAAACTGTTCCAGAATGCTATTTTTAATAGGAAGTCGATCCTCGTAGAGAAGTTAAGAAACATCAAGATGAACAAGGGAAAAGGCATAGTCAATTACCTTACCAGAGTCAGACTTGTCAAGGATGAGTTAGCAATTGTCAAAGAAAACATAGAAGATGAGAAGCTCGTGATAAATTCCTTCAATGGGTTCTCAAAGAAGTGGGACATGTGTGTCCAAGTGATCAATGGACGAGATTACCTACCTATTTGGGACCATTTGTGGAGTGATTTCACTCAAGAGGAGCTTAGGTTGACTTTTTTCCAAGGCACCAGTAGCATCTAGAAAAGTGAGGCAAAACAAAAAAAATGTGGCCCTTGTAGGGAAGAACAAAGCAAAGAATGGATCCAACAAAGGGTCCAACTCTAAGGGGGATAAGAAGAAGGGCCTTCTAAAGGTCAATTTCTATGGCTATCACAACTTTTTCCACTATGTTAGCAATTTCCCATAAAGTAAGAAAGGTGACAATAAGGGAAAGAACTAGAAGAAAGCTTTAACAAGTGCAAATGAGCTTTCTAGTTGGATGGAATAGGAGTTTGCACTCATAGCTTTCCTAACTAACTCAACCTCACGAGATGTTGGGTATATATGAGGTGGGGCATCATTTCATATTATAAGGGTTAGGGAGTACTTCTCCAATTACAAGGAATAGGGCATCAGATTATAGATTGAGATGGTGACCAAGTCCAAGTGTAATCCTATTGGGATGGGGATTATTCTATGTCAAAGGGAGTCTAGCAAGTCAATTCCCATCCATGATGTTTTGCATGTGTTCGGAATGAAGATGAATATGATTTCCATATATATTCTTCAAGATAATGGGTATAATTTACTCTTTATAGGATAGCAAGTGTTAATAAAATGCTAAGAGAGGAAGTCAACCATAGTTATTGGAGTCAGGAGTGACAGAATTTACAGGTTATAGTTGGATACTCCAAAGGCACTAATGAGTAGCAGTGATTTGAGAGGTCATAGAAAGCTATGTCATAGGAGGATGGGCCATATCCATCATTGGACACTTACGTTGATCTAGGAGACAATGACATGTGTTCCATAGGTGAGCACAGAGTGCGATGATGTGTGCAAGGGATGTCTTTTGGGGAAGTTGACCAAGGAATATTTTCCAAGGCGTGACACCAAATCCAAAGGTGCTTTTGATTTAGTTTAATCTGATATATGTGGTTCGATATCGACAAATTCTCTCAAAGGGTATGAATATTTCGTTCACTTTATTGATGACTGCTCTAGGAAGATTTGGATATACTTCTTGAAGACAAAGGATGAGGTCTTTAGTTAATTCCAAGAGTTTAAATATCTTATGGAGAATTCAATTGGTAGGGAGGTGAAGGTTCTTCAGTCAAATAGTGAAGGTAAGTACACAAGAAAATCCTTCAAGGATTTATGTACCAGGGAGGGTATCAAGAGAGAGTGGATAGTTCCTTACAACCTACAACAAAATGGGGTTCCTGAGAGAAAGAATCGCTCAATATCAGACACAACAAGAGCCATGCTATATCACTAGGATATGTCATGATACTTATGGGAAAATGCTTGTAGTACTATGGTATATATTCAAAATAGGATCCCACATAAGGAATTGGGAAAGATGACAAGGGAGGAAGCATTTACAAGAAATAAGACAGATGTCAACCACTTTAGGATATTTGGAAACTTATCTTATTTTCATATTCCTAGGGATACATGTTCCAAGTTGGATCAGACTATGGAGAGAGGCTATTTTGTCAGGTACAGTGAGACCTCAAAGGAATACATGATATTTATTCTTGTGACCAAGAGGATTATTGTCGACAGAGATGTCTAATTCATGGAGGACAAGGCATATCAGAGATCCAAATATTTTTTAGCAGAATTTTATCAGAGTGAGAAACCATTAAAATATTTGAGGGTATAATAGCATAATGAAGGAAAAGAGAATATATGTATATCTATTAGTACGAGATCTAGCTTAGGTACAAGTGTTCCTGAGAGTTCAAAAAGCATTGGAGAATTAGATGCAATATATTCCAAAGATGCATCAGGAGGATGTCGAAGTTAAAATTCCACCATCTATAGTTGGTAGGATGAATTGTGAGGTTCAATAGACACTTAAGGATGTTCAAGAGTTTGTGGGGACTCTTAGGACCAATAAGAGAGAGTGGAGACAACTAGACAGGTAAACTGGCTACATGGCATTAATGAGTTAGATAGTGGATAGAGAGCCTTCCAACTATTAGGAGGTTTCATAGTAGCAGGTGTTGCAAGTGCAATGGTTGAGAAGTATACCACAATCATGTTCAATGATGTTTGGGAGCTGGTGCCTAGACTAATAGACAGTGTGGTGGTTAGATCATGTTGGATCTATAAGATGAAGCACAGTGTATATGGTAGCATCAAAAAATACAAGGCAAGGTTTGTGGTCAAGGGGTTCTCTTAGATGGAAGGAATATATTATGAGGAGACATTCACTCGTGTGGCTAGCTATACTTCTATCATGAGGGTCATGAAGTCACTAGTAACACAGATGGGATGGAAAATCTACCAAATGGGTGTCAAGACGACGTTCCTTAATAGAGAGTTGGAGGAGGAAGTGTACACAATATTGAGACCCATGTATGTAGTTTGAAGAGATATTTGTATGGGATAAAGCAGGCTCCTAGGTCATGGTATGAGTGCATAGACAGATACTTGCATAGGATGGGATTTGTGAAGAGTGAGGTAGATGAAAACCTCTACAATATGATGTTTGGGAGTGAGATACTCATTGTTGTCCTATATGTGGAGGACTTGTTCATGACAAGTTCACTGGGGCCCATAGAAAAATGCAAGAGGGAGCTAGAAGTTGAGTTGGAGATGAAAAACTCA
This sequence comes from Pinus taeda, assembly GCA_000404065.3. NCBI lineage: Eukaryota > Viridiplantae > Streptophyta > Pinopsida > Pinales > Pinaceae > Pinus > Pinus taeda. The sequence continues at coordinate 171,837 of APFE030458258.1, forward strand.
GGGCTTATGCACTACTTTATAGGCATGGAGGTGTGGTGGATAGATGGGGATATTTTCCTTGGACAAGGGAAATACTACATCGAGATCTTGAGGCGATTCAAGATAGAAGATTGTAAATCCATGTCTACTCACATGATAATAAATTAGAGGAAGGTAGATACATTCAGGGAGAGGGATGTGGATCCCACTCTCTATAGACAGTTTATTGGCTCTCTTATGTATTTTGTCAACAACAAGAGAGATATATCCTTTGTGGTAAACTCTCTTAGTCAGTTCATGGTTGAACCAAAGAGGGCACACTAGATAGCAATGAAGCATGTGTTGTGTTATTTGTGAGGTACAATGAGTATGGGATCAAATATACTCAAGGTGTTGGTATAAGGTTGATGGGTTATACTGATGCAGACTAGGGAGATAGTACAATGGACAAAAAGAGCACTTCAGGATGTGGCTTCAACATGGAATCCGGAGTTGTCTCTTGGTACATTAAGAAGCAGAACTCCATTGAATTGAGTTACGTGGAAGCAAAATAAATAGCAATGAGCATGGCGATATGTGAGGCCATTTGGATTTGGAAATTGTTAGTATCCTTGTTTAGTCAGAACATAGAGATGATAATGATACACCGTGACAATTAGAGTTGCATCAGGTTATCTGAGAATCCGATGTTTCATGAAATATCTAGGCATATAGACATTAGATATCATTTCATCAGGGAATTTGTACAATGTGGGATATTTCAACTATAGTATACACCTGCATATTAGTAGTTAGAATACATTATGATGAAGGATTTGGGGAAGGCGAGATTCATCTTCTTCAAAGATAAGATGGGTATTGTGTAGAACACCTTCCTCACTAAGTGCGAGTGCTAGTTTATGTAGCTCGAATAGGTGCTCTAGTCTCAAGTCGTGTCAATGAGGCTAGGAACAAAAGTGGATTACTTATCTCCAAACCTAGTTTATTTTATAAAGTGAAAATGTCTTAATTAGATTTATTAATGAGTTTTAATTACTTTCCTAAGTCTAACTTAGGGAAATGGGTTAATTAATGGGTATTTATTGAGATAAGTTTATTTCTCTCTTGTGACTTCCATAAAAGTGACTTAATGGGGTCAAGATGATATTATCCATCAATTTTGATTAGATCATGGTTGCTGATTTCTTAATGAGAGATTATAAGAAGAGACTTATGGGCATCTTCGAGATAAAATTTTAGTGAGCAAGGGAACAGTGATAGCATGGATTGTCACCAGTAGAGGGTTCAATAGTGATTGATATCGATTTATTGAAGAAAATTTCTTCACAGTGATTTCGATTTTCTTAATGACTGAGTGAGATTGAATTACTCTGCAGAGGCTGAATTTCTCCAAGTGGTGTGAATTAGCAAAGGGAGGTTGACTTGCTAGAGAGAGAGTGTGAATTTATGAGGAGGTCGATTTGTAAGGAAAAATACAAATTTTCTAGTGAAGATTTATTTTCTAGTGGAGGCTGAATTGTTTTGCTAGGAAGTGTGGGTTCCTAGTGGAGGCTTAATGCTTCTCTAGATCCACATGTGCGGGTCAATTTAGGGCCATACTAGAAGGTTGAATTTATTGTGAGGGGTCGAATAGCTTCCAAGGGGTCAAATTAGCTTGTAGAAGTGAAGGAAATAATTTTTTGGAGCTTTTCCAGTTTACAACAAGCAATTGTAATAATATCCAATTTTAGGTTTTCTAAAGAATAATAAAACCCTCATCTACAAAACTAGTTTCCCCACCTTGGGGTTTTTCTAGGGACAATTTGTCAAAAAATATTGGTGTGTATTTTATGTGTTCCTATGGTTTATTTAATTGATGAAATTTTCAGTTGTGTTTTTATTCTATATTTACAGTAAATTAATTTGTTAGGACAAACAATCATTAAAAGATAGGTGAATAATTACCAAATTAACTGCAATAGAATTTTCACACATGGAAACCCATATGGGAGAAAACCATAAAAAATATTTTAATTATAATGTAAATGTAAGCACCAACTTCAATTTACATCAAATTATGTAGACACCAACCCCCTTTTCTTTGCAAGCACCCACTTGTTGGAAGCACCAAATCCCACTGGTTGCAACCACCAACCTGCTCGAGACTCCAATCCCTTTATCTATAAGAACCTACTTCCTTTGATTCTCTAATTCAAATGAATTTACTTCATATCACAACAAGTCCCTTATAATTTTTTCCATGGACACAACTCATTTGCAACAAATAAATCTTCAGCACTCTATACCAACAATTTACTTGTACACAACAACTTCAAATCTCATCCAATCTGCACATTTAGCCATTTCTCGACTCATCTCTACACACTCTATCTCGTATATACTTCATATTTCTAACATTTAGCCAGTTTCAAACTATACCAAGCACTCTCATGCATACACTCTATTTCTCTTGTTCTTCCCAATCAACAACTCATCTTATATAAGTTTTTTACAACACCACTCCCTCTCACAAAATGCCACATGTTGCTTATCTACCACAGTATTTTCACCTTCACAACCATGAGAACGTGATCCACTTCAAATTCACATTGTTTCATTTATTATTTTGTACCCAAAAACCTAAAAATTTGGCCCTTTTAAAAAAATTGTGTTTAATTGTTTTGTGTGCCCGAAACGCCAAATTTCTCAACCTTGGCCCTCAAGCCTCAACCACCATGGACCATATGACCACAATCTAGGAATATGAGTTTAATCACATAGGGTGCTTAGCTTAATGGCCTATGTGATCCAGGAAACTCCCATTATAAATATTTTCCCTGCAAAATCCTGCATCCAATGCTTACTCCCTTTCACACTAACCTCCACCACCACGGCCAGATAACACTTTAACTTTTCACTCATCCCTACATCCAAGGATCCGGGATTTGGTCCCCAGTTCCCTTCACAATAGAGACCTTGCCACTAGATTGTCGGATAACACTTTAATCTTGAGCTAATTCTTAAAATTTTTCCATTCTTTAACCATAAAACCACTTGCACAACTCAACCCAAGGATGCCTGGATGTTTACGATACTGGGACCTATGATAAGGGTTTCATTCAACATCTGGGACATTGGTAATGGTATACACTACATGAAACTCCATACCATCGAATTCGTAGATGGCCTTTGCCTCCGGATGTCTAAAAAATGAAAAATGTTGAAATTATTTAACACTATGAAGCCTTACAAAATAGATTCCTTGTACGAATCCCAAGGAATGCCACATCATCTCTCTACCACCTTTCAATCCATGTCATCTCCTTGCCACTTGTCATGCAACAACACCACCATGTCACTGTCACATGTCATTTGAAAAATGTCCACTTAGTCACCCAAAAAGGCCAAATGTGGATACCACGTGTCCCAACTTTAGGATTCCACATCATCAACCTAAGCCATATCAACCACTCTAGCACTACCACCTGTCTCCACATATGTTTCCATGTATTATTGGGGTCCACCTTATGTTTGGCGTTGGGAAATCTGAGATCGGGCTATTTTTGCAAGTGTTTCACTATTTTTCTCCTAAAGGCTTGGATGCTTGAATGAATTTTCCCAACTCAACTAAAATTTGACATCCTCCCAGCTTAACCCCTAGATAACCAAATACTAAACACGATGGAACCTTGTCTCATGTGGGACAGAACTTGGACTCCATCACTTCAAACTCGGGTTTCTCTTCATTTTTGGGGAGTTGAACTAATTTCCATATATTAATGGAAATATATCTGAGAGGGTTATCTAACCAAGCACTTTTTATTCGCTTTTGAATAAGGTACCTATAGGAAAAATTTCTTCAAATATAATTTTCTAGGCTACACATCCAACACTCAACAAATAACCAAGACATCAATGACAACGTAAGCTTAGCACACTTCTAATAGACTCAACAGGCTCCCCCTAAACTTGACATCAATGATAACAACTACCAACACACTCAACATTTCCCCCTTCGGCATTGATGGAAACACCTCCAAACATTGCTTATCATTAATGGCCTTGGGCATGACCCCCCCCTCCCCCCCCCGCCCGCCCCATTAATCTTCTCATTCTCCATCTCCATTTTTACTCACTCCACCCCTTTGACATCAATGGAAAAGGGTTTGATGTTTATCCTCTTCTTCACTTTGAAGTGCCAATTTCTACTTATGCTCGCCTAAGTGGAAAATCAATTCACTAATCTTTGTACCAAAATTTGTCAATTGTACCAATTATTTCTTCTAATACTAATTATGGGTCAAAGGGTTGATACCAATTGTTGAAGTTTTAACATGGCTCAATATCTACCAATCATGTTGTATTTCCAAGGTTACAAGTTATCTTTAATACAAATATCAATTTTTTTGTTGTTGTGTTACTATACCAACACACCAAAGGCTATTCTAAAAATAGAGATTGAATATAACATATTGTTGATTTTAAAGGTTGATGAAAAAAATGATTGTTTCTACTAAAACCAATTGATACCATTTGAAGAAAAAAAAATATTAGACATGCAAACTTTCCATTTCATATTTCTTATAGTGCAATCTACTCCCCTAAAATTTTACCACTCTTTTTGATCTTGAAGCTCCCCCTAATTTCACTATATTTTCTTCTCTCTAACATCCTAACGTACAACTATCCTCGACATATTTGGATAGATGCCCTCTTTCCTTAAAATTCAATGGGTTATTTAGCAAGGGGCTTGATTAATACATCAATTATTTGTTCCTTTGCTGATATATATTATAACCTTACAATATGATCAACCACATGTTCTCCAACAAAATGATACTTTATGGGTATATGTTTGTATTTTGAGTGAAGAACAAGATTCTTAGATATACTTATATCACTTATGTAATCACATAAAGTGGGATGCGTTCATAATAAATTACCTTCATGTCTTGTAATATCTACTTCGTCCATAAAATCTAGGTGCAACATAATGTAGTTGCTCTGTACCTGGCTTCAGCCATGGATAGTGAGATGGATATCTGCTTTTTTCTTGACCATGCCACCAAAAAATTTGCTAGAAAGAAATAATTGCCACTTCTTCTATTCTTATCATCTACAATGTTATCCCAATCAACATCTATTTATGCATTCATTGAGAAGTTTTAACCCTTCAAAAGCCACAATCCATAATGCATTGTGCCTTTTAGATACCTAAAAATTACCTCTGCAATTAAAAATTGGTTCTTTTTGGGAGATTATTGTTGTCTTGCTACCAAAACAACAACTTGCATTATGTCAAGCCTTGAAGGTGTTAGGTACAACAAGTTGTCAATCATTGATCTAATTTTTTTTTGATTTACCTCTAGTGACTCATCATATTTATTTAGCTTACATCCAGTGACCATAGTAGTACTAACAACTGAACACTCTTTCATTCCAAACTTCTTCAGCATGTCTTTGACATACTTGTCTTGATAAATGAACATGCCTTTTCTTGATTGTGTAATTTGTAAACCAAGGAAAAAGGATAGCTCCCCATGCATAGACATCTCAAATTCAGGTTGCATTTCAGTTGCAAACTTTTGGCTTAGTAAATTTGCATTACTACCAAATATTATATCATCAAGACAAACAACAATGACAAAAATACTTTCATTTTTATATTTGATATTCAAATTACTACCAATTGTCCCTCTTTTGAAGCCTTGTTGTTGTAGAAGTTTGTCTAATCTAGAATACCATGCGCTTGGTTCTTTCTTTAGTCCATGCAATGTCTTTTTCATCTTGCACACATCCTTAGGAATGACTAATAACTGAAAATCTTCAAGTTGTTCAATATATACTTCTTCTTCAAGTTCTCCAATTGAGAATGTTGATTTCACATCCATCTGATACACTTTGAAATTATTATGACAGGAAAATGCTAAAAACATTCTTATTGCCTCTAATATTTCTACATGAGAAAAAGCTTCTTCAAATTATATTCCTTAACCTTAATTTGGCCTTGTTCCGTATAACTTGTCCATCCTCATTTATCTTGTTCTTGAAGGCCCATTTTTTACCTAGTGGAGAACTTCTCGGAGATGATGTAATCAGCTGACCTTGTTCCTTTAGGTAGTGAAGCAACACTTTTAGGGACTTAGGAGCCCTCAGTTTATGGAAATTTATGATTGGGGTTGCAGTGCCCAAAAATGTGTATAACAGTTTCCCCCTAAAGCATGAGTTCATTAATCTTTTGATGTCGAGTGAAATGCTTTATCATAAGGATCCGAAGTTTTTTCAAGCTGGGAGGCGACCTGTAATAAGATATGTTAGGGTCCCAACCTAACCCCCTTATCTATGTAATGGGACCACGTCATATTCAAGAGTCAATATAGCCCATATTAATAATTGTAAGTGGTTAATCCGCAATTAATAACAGAACCACAATTATTTGCAAATGGGTCGTAGTATTAGATAGATGGTATTAGTAATACACGGTAATGGCCCGTGGTATTGCACGTAGGAGTCATATATAAAGGATAGAAACTCCCATAGAGGAACATCATGTCTTATTTTGTAATCGAGCTCTGCTCTAGTGGAGGTTTCCCCCTCGAAGAGGCAAGTGAACATTACTCTCTGAATAATAAAAT
>APFE030458261.1:0-11736 GCA_000404065.3 Pinus taeda
TGAAGATTCCACATGGGAGGATGAGAATTTATGCAGAAGTATCCAGAACTACTCAAGCGTTGAGGACAACACTTTTTTGAAGGAGAGGGGCATGTTGGGTCCCTATAATACTAGTGATTACCCCATTACTATTGTAGTTATAGCCCTTATTAATATTGTTGTGCCCCTATTGCCCCCATATTGTTATTACTGTGCCCCATAGAATCCCTTTATTGTTATTTTTGTGGCTTTATATTATTATTGTTAGGTCCGCTGGTTTATATTGTGACTCCTTAGACTCCTATATATAGAAAGGAGGTTTTGTCATTTGAATCATCCAAGAATTGTTCATTTATGTAATGTAAAGGAGGTTGCCCCCTCGAAGAGGATGAATTCTAAGGCGTTGATCTATCTTTTCTATCTTTTCTTGAGCTGGTTTCATAACCAGAAACCCCTTAGCAACAAAGGCATCCCCTTGAAGCCAAAACAACTTTGATACCAAATGTAGGTTTTAACCTTGTACAAAAATTACCTGCATACAAATTCTAAAACACAGAAAATAAACAATTGCGAGAGCATTACACATAAAACACATATACACAGATATTTTCCCCTGGATCCCAAAACTGGGACTACCAGCTTGATCTTTCATTATGTTCCTTTCAATGTTACAATACATATTTATACATGTCGAAGCATCCAATACCATGGACTGAAAAACCATCGTGTCCAAAACGATGGACTGAAAACCATCGCGTCCAAAACCATGTGCGAAAAACATGCACAAAACCATTGTAGGTCTGCCCAACCTAACATAGGGTCCAAAACCAAAAATTTTCAGGGCAGCGAGTGGGGTTACCTGCAGCCCTCAAGCCCCTTGTGACCCCCCCCGCTACACAATCGACACAACGAAGGGGGGCTTCCGACCCCCTTCTAACCCCCCAGTTAACTATGTGGGCTAGTCATGGAAAGAATATAACACAATCCAACATCTAAGATACTTGTCTACGTTGATCTATCTATTGACGAAGTCGAAACCCCACAGACTGTCAAGGAACTTCAGCCCGAGCTAATGGTTATGTCATGCCCTCACTGTCCTGAGGTTGGTTACACTTCTAATTAGGAAATTGTTGAAACACCCAAGGCTCCTCATCACTCATCTGTATGTATTTAAGATCAATCTCACACACAGATTATGATTCTTCCACTAAAACTACACGACCCCGTTGCTCTTTCATTAGAGGAATCTTACACAGCAAGCACACTTGCACAAGGTAAGTGGTCTACCTTTATCACGTTTTCTTGCATTTCATAGTCAAGAGAATGCATACACTTAACATCTACACACACTGTAACACAACACCATGTCAAGTCCACAGAGTGCATGTCATACGCTTTCACTTACTTCTTTCTTGTGGATGCACTTAAGCTCAGAGTGTGTCCGTCTTCATTGTTATATCTTTCTTGTTTTTTGGTTCACACAATTGTACTGTTCACAAACCATGGCTTCACCAACATGGGTCGACCAATGCACTGGTGGCTGCATTACAAGTATCACTTTACATAAGAATACCCATGCACCATTAGCCTAGGAGTAGGAGTAGTGTTTTCTTTTGGTTGGTTTTCTTGAATTCATGTTTGATTCTTACTTTACATGTTTGTTTGTTTTCCTGCTTGTTTTCACACTCGCTTTCCTTATGCATTTACTTCCACTTTTTCTTTGTATTGTTGTTTGTTGCTTGTTTACATCCGTAGGTGAGCTTTGTATGAGATCGTGTGCGACTCTTGAAACAAGATGGGTAAAGTACAAGAGGACTTGTGGAATTATCAATACTTGGTTATCTGTCATCTTGTCTCTGTATGAAGAACTTATTATCATTAGTCCATGATACATTGATGGAAAATACATACTATTCGAAGTGAAACTTGGTGAAAACACAACACTTGCATGCTAACTAGTGTAACCTACTCTAGTCGGTTCTTTTGGGTTAATCCTTGTCAACTCAGTCAAGTAGAGTAAGGTGAGGGGGAAAACTTTAACAAGAATGTCAGAGGTATATATAAACTACTTCTTTGAAGGAACAACCTCTTATGCTCTCAATAAGTTGGGATCCCTCTTTTGCCTCTGAAATGAATAAGTGCTATTCACAATTATGAAAATGAAAATGAAAAAAAATGAAAATGTGAAAAAATTTCAAAAAGGTGAAAAATGAATAAGGTGGAAGAAGAGAAAGGCTTCCTCCGAAGAGAGGTGATGCAAGTGACATCGCCGAGGTACTGACTAGGCTCACTGGTAGTGAAGCGATGCTTGTGTGAATCCGTTGGGGTACTGTTTAGGCTTGTTGGTAGTGGAGCAACACCAGAGATGAAAATAAAACTCTAACGATCATCTAACTTGTGCACCAATATAGCCCTCATCCCCAATTGAAACAACTATGTTGACTTGACTTGGGATGTGTGTCAATTGACCAAGGGCTTGGTATATGCTACATTTTACAATCAAGCAAGTGTGGAAACCAGGATGAATAGAGAAATGAACAATACTTCCAGAGGTGTTAGAAATAATTTTCACGAACAAGGTCCATTCAATGAGCTAGAGTTCTACCAGTGTGTCGCCAAGTGTTGTCACGGCTACAAACACCGTCCAAAAGTTTTCCTCATCTTTGTTTTGGAGCCTCCCTACAAACCATCCTCAGTAGCATGTCTTGCACTATCAAGCATATAGGCTTCAACTGTTTCTCAGTGTCTTGTCAGCTTGTGCATGTCATTTTGCTTCACTCCCCTCACAGGTTGACTTTCCAGACATAGACCATGTGTTGGCCAAGCAACTACCCCAAAAAACTTCACAATTATGGAGGGAAACTAGCCTTCCCTCCAGAAATTGTGCAAATCCACTAGCTAGCCTATTGAGCTCAAGAATTGTGCAAATCAGTCTATCAGGCTTCCCTTACAAAATTGAACCATTCTAGAGGGGAACCAACCTTCCCTCCAGAAATTGTGCAAATTAGCCTAGCAACCTGTTGGGCTCTAGAATTTCGCAGAATAGTTAGGAAGTCTTCCTCTAGAAAATTGCGAAGTCTGACCCAACACTACTGCTCAACCCATAAATTTCACACTTCTAGGAAGTATTCACCTGCTAGCCCAAGAAATTGTGCAATCCCTCTGGCACAACTAACACAACTCTGCCCAGGAACTGCGCAAATTTGCATCCCAAGCTCGCAGACCAATCCATGTGCCTTCAAGTTGACCAGTGCCCTCCGGGACCAAGCAAAACTAATTTGAATGCATGGACTGCTTTTCCCAAGGCAACATGAAAAGGAATCCCTAGATTTAGGGATCTATTTTAGTAGCTAGAGGTTACATGCAATGCTCATTTTAGAAACCTCTTGCCAAGTGTCGCTTTTCCTAGATTTGTGGCATGCACATCATAACCTCGATATTATCAAAATTCATGAACCAAATGCTACAGAGCTCATTCCTCGCATAGACCTTACAACTCTGACATCCCACATTACATGGAGGAGTCTTTGGCACTTTCATCTTAGCTGTTTCAGGGTAAGTCTGTTTTTCATGTCTTGTGCTGTGTTTTTGTCCTTTTTTGTTTTTCTTTGTGTAAGTGTTGTCTGCTTGATTGAAATGAGCGCTTGTTATTGTTTTGATGTATGTTATCTTGTAGAAGCATCATTTTAGTTTTCATTCTCATCTCACTACTATCGCATGCATGACACTATTTTTGCACTGACAGTCGCTGTTGCGGCACCCTGTTTCACAAACATGCATGTTTTCTCGTTTCCTAAATCCTACACACTCTGTTTGCATGCATGATCATTCACTCTTGTTTACACTCAATTTCACCATCCATGCAGACTTCTCATGTTTTTAGTTGCCCATCGGTGGGTCTGGGTTGCCTTAGCCCGGACCTTGCCTTGCCTGACTAGCATTGTACATTTTTGGAAGTTTGCTGGTTTGCATGTTACTGCTAACTAAAATTGTGCATTGTGAAGTTTCAATCCTAAGAATGCCAAGATGGACTGTGCATTGCACAGTTCCAATAGTCAATCAACCTCCCGAAAACCTAGACTCTGCCTTGTGTAGTTTTGGTAGTCAGTCTCCTAGCCTCCCTATGAAAATTGCACAATCTTCATAGGCAATCACACAGGTATGCTGCATGTCAGTCCTTCAGCTTGTTTTGGTTTTCAACTGATAAGTTGCTTGTCATGATTGTTTCTATGTCTCCATGTATCACAGGTGTTCATCTGCCTCTCAACAACACAGGTACAATGGCTTCTAGGAGAGTTGAGTCAAAGACACTATTCAGAGCACAACTAGGGATGCAGTCAATCAAGTGTGTATGAACTTGCCTATCTATGAAGACATCAAGTTGTTCATGGACAAGGATATCAAGATTAAAGGACACCAACGTCACAACGAGCAACACCATTAGCAGTAGAAGAAGGTAGCACACCTGCATGTGACAAATGCAAGAGGAAGGTTGTTGAAAACATAGAGGTAGAACAAAGTTGCAAGCTCAAGTAGATCCAATTGTGATGAAAGTAACTTTAGAGACTAAGGCTATGAGGTGATGGTGCAAAAATAGGGTTGCACAAAGGAATAGAGAGAAACAAAGGAGGAGTTGCAGGTGCTGAAGTAACAACTCAAGGAAGAACATGAGCTGCACTGACAAGAGAAGAAGTTGCAATGAGAACAGGTACAACAGGAGGCGTAACATGCACAGATTGATGAAACTGCTCCCATACATGTTATGGACCCATCCAACAGCTAGCATGGAACAGATAGGGTGAGAAGTGTTGTTGATTGCATGCAAGGTTATTCAGGAACATGGATGTCATTATGTGCACGCATGAAATCCCACCCATTCGGCACCCTCACTGAGGCAAAGACAAGAAGAAAGTCTGATTAGAGCTGAACATGTATTTTGACAAGTTGATGTGCATGGTCACCAACACACACTCGGAGATCAACACAGACACTATGCACCAATATGTTCTTGGTCCAGTTGCACTCAAGAAGATGATGTGCATGTTATTAGACGAGTTGGACAAAGGAGCCATATCTGTTTACACAGATGCAACAAAGGCAAGAGTTCACTTTCAGCAAGATGTCACCATTGAGCACACGAAAACCATCACAAACGACCAATCTTTGCATTAGTTTTCCATAGTCGATCATTGAAAGGATGTCAAATATTTGGTCTCACCACAACTCTCCGAGTGTTAGTGATAGCTTTCGTGGCTTGCTCAAGCTTATTTTGTCTCACATGGGTACATGTGTAGATTGGATGTAATATCTTGTAAATTGGAAGTCCAAGTGTCGATAGTCGAATGTAACAGTCATAGGGTAGTTGAAGAGTCATGAGGATAGGTGAACAATTAGAAAGGGGAATGTCAAGGGTCACCCCACCCTTTTCTATATATAGTACCTCATAAATCATTGTAGAGGCTTTTGGTTAGCCAAGCTTCCGATAGGAGTATCTTTGAGAAAGCTTGGAGAGTATTGTAATGAGGCTTGGCTTCTCCACAATGCAGAGCTAGGACATCTCTTTGGAGGAGCTAGCAACAATGAATGTAACATTCCACTATCGGGACTAGTGGTCAGTCATGGTTTTACTGTATGATTGGAACTTTCACTTCCTAAAATAACAGAGCCAACACGTTTCATGCATATGTCATATTGTATTTCAGTTATCTTGTTTACTCTAAATGATATATGTATTTGTTTTCTTATGCATGTGTGTATAGACTCTTTCTGTATATGTATATATGAATCTTACTGAAATGTGCTGTTGGTTTAACCATCACTTTGTATTGTCAGCTTACTTGCCTTCCATTTTGTGATTCATCCTTGCTCATGTGTTCCCTTCTTAACCACGCGCTTTCACAGGTTTCCAAGGGGCACACTCACCTCACTCTCACCATGTTAGAACTGTTCATACACCTTCCTTGGCTTGATGCACATGTCACACCCTTTCTACCAATAGGGATATATTACTTGCCTCTGTGCACAACCGCAGTCAAGACGATACTGTATGACCCACTGCTAGGACTCCTACACCAAACAGTCTAAGGTCTAGTTGGGGATTCTTACCTGGGAGATCCCCTGACATGTTGGTGGGTCCAGAATCATTAACACAGCCTTAAACTTCATGATAGAGCTACACTACTTGTATAGGCTCGACAAAAGTTGAGGGTGTTGGTTCACCAACATGTGTAAGTCCATATGGTATTAAAAAAACATTCTATTATCTTGTGCTCATGCTGGTTTAGTGGTATACCACAATAAGGCATATTGTGTGACTTCACAAACATCTGAGGGTTCCAGAGGGAATTGATACTATTCGGGCTCTCTCCATGCAAGCATCATAATTATCAAATTAACCATGCATAATGAAACATAGTACCTTTCTCCTGAGCCTCACAAAAATCATCTAGAAATTATTGTCATAGATATGTGACCTAGTTGTACTAAAGCCCTTTAGCGCACTATGCAACTAATGAAACCACATGTGTAGGGAATTCATTAGCCCAACACTTCCTCATGATTTTTCCAGCCAATATATGTGTTGTGGAGTGAACACCCTGGTCATTAATTGAGTTGATATCATAACCTCACTTACCTTTTGTCACTCCAAACTTCTTATTCATGTTTCTTGCAATGGTTTTATCCTAATATTTCCCAACAAACTCCTTTGTGGGCCTTAACCCTTGATAAGGTAGTCTTGTGAATCTCTATATTAGCATTAGGTTGATAGGGATCCTCTTCCCCATCCCAAAGAATCTGTCATGCACCAACACAAGCAATTGTATCACACAAGTTGTGCTCCCTAGACTTCTACCAAAGTGCAACACATTCAACATATTCATTAAGGCCGATTGAGCCAATCCAGCTGCCCATTGTTGCGGTTCTAACCTTGTCATGCCACTCTCATGGTAGTGCACTTGTTTTAAATATTTGTCTCGTGCGAACTACATATATTTATTTATGTCATTGAAATCATAGTCTGCAAACTTCAGCTGTAGAATCTTACCAAGGGTTTCTCCAGTAAATCACACTGACTCTGGTAATAAAGGTGTGCAGGTGCCATACTTGACGTCCTTCAACTCTTTCACTAGTTTTACATCTGGTTTTCTTAGTGGAATATATGGTGGGATAGGTGCTGGAAACACGACGCCATCCATTTCCATTTGCACTTTCTCTTCTTCTTCCTTACTACCTCTCACTTGTTCAAGCTCTTTCTGAATCTCAACAGGTCTCTTGTCCTGTTTCTTCTTCGTTCTCTCCTTTTTTGTCATTTTCTTTCACAGGGATCACCGCTGCGTGCATGACAATGTTGGTTTGGGTGGTGATGATGGTGTGGGAATATCAACTGTTGATGCTTCCATGACTCTAGCTAAGCCCTTGTCACTAAATATATGAATAAATTCTTTAGGCGTAAGGAAATTCATGTGAAAATCTGTAACTTCTTCCCAATAGCAATATTCAAATTCTTAGGACAGCAAAGTGCCAAATCTGGGGGGGGGGGACGTGACATTTTATAACAAATATGAATTTCTAACCCCATCATTAGCTCAAATTATGTTCATTAATTGCATATCTATCGCTAGATCCGGTCAATCTTTTCTCATAAATGCATATTTCCGCGTATTTTAATAGCTTTCCTTTTTAATCATCATATTTTTCTAGTGAAATTCTAGGCATCCCATATTGTAGTGAGAAACCCCTCTTACTTGAAGCCCCAATGAAATTTGAAGCTCTCTCTACAACATAGTTTATAGTGCATTGACCACTTTCAACTGTAGTTGACACTAAGACTTTTCTCCTTTCTTTAGAGAGAAGTTGTAGGGCCAAGGTTGTCCATGTACAACTTCAACCTGGTGCCATTTACTCTTTCTTGAACCAATTCGCCATTTAGCTTTTCTAATTGAAACGCACCCCCATCAGTAATATAGTTTATAATGTATGGGCCCAAGAAATGCATCTTGAATTTTGCTGAAAACTTTACAAATTTACTGTCATAAAGCAGAACAAGGTCTCCTACCTGTAACTTCTTTTGCTTAATATGTCTGTCATGCCAGGCCTTTTCTCTTTATTTCTATACCTGCTAATGGAATCCTTCTATAAATATATCTTCCTCCAAAGAAATAAATTGTGACATGCTTTCCTCCATTATATCAATATCTTCCATATCTATAAAAGTTGCAATTCTCAAGCTAAGCACGATGTACTCCATGTGCATCATAGGTTCTTTCCTATAAACTAACCTAAAGGATTTTTAACCTATTAAATTGCTACATGTGGTCCTATAAGCCCATAATATTGTTTGAATTCTAAGGTCCCTGTCATCTCTATTTACATTTCATACCTTAGTAAGTGCATTCTCCAAAATCTTATTAAATGCTTCTACTGTTCCATTGGCCTGAGGGTGATAATGGGTACTCTTCTGATGATAAACTTGGAACTGCTCAGTCAATGCTTCAATATTCTTATTTAGGAAGTGTGAACCTTGGTCACTCATCAAAATATTTGGACATCCAAATCTAGATAATATGTACTAAAAAATAAGCTTCGCAGTAGCCTCTAGGTTGCAGTCCTTTACTAGTTGTGCTTCGACCCATCTTGTCAAGTAATCAACTGTTGTAATTATATACCTTACACCATTTCTCTTTCCAGGTGGGTTGATGGGTTCTATTAGCACTCCGTAATTTCCTTTGGCTGTAGGAAGGAAACCCAAATGTCACCATAAACCACTTGTGTAATTGGAAGCTAGCCCTTCCAACCCTAGAGAGGGCTCTCTGTTTCAAATCAATCACTAAAGATTGGTTTCAATGAAGAACAATGGCTAGATCTTTGGAAAATAAAAGAAGTTTATAGGTGTGGTGGCAGGGCAGAGAGGAATCCATTGAGCATGGAGTTAGTAAGAACATTGAGATCAGTGGCATGGTGAATGGTTAGTTAATTGGGAAAATATATTGAAAGGAAAGATAGAAAAACTTCCTTATGCCAATTAATAGTTACATATATGAGAAGGATAAATAAATTAGATAACCATCTCAAGGCATAAAACAATGAATGAATCTTAAAATGATTATGGCAGAAAATACATATAGAATGTCTAAATGACTGCAATAGAGCACCATTAACTAAATGAATTTTGAAACACGTTTTTCATTTAAACATGATAGGGAAAAATATATATAACACACACAAAATAGGAAACACTCACATAAGAGAGATGAATGACATGAATCTATGAAAATATTTAACTAGGTACTTCTAATCCACTAATTTCATTAAAACTCAGAAAAAAATTTACAAAATGCACACTGTTCTTTCCTCTCCAATGTGACCAACCAGCCCCATCTCCCATATCTTTACATCGTTATATACAATGAAGAATTGAAATTCACTTCACAAAAGTAGAATGGTCCAGATGCAATGCATCTTTACTTGATATGTAGAAAAAGTAGAAACTGTTATATCAAGACTAATATAGTTTGGAAACATCAACCAAACAATGCATTTTTGTTTAACAACTCAAAATACATGATTTTAACTTATCAAAACTTATCCAACATCTATAATGACTTCTAGAAGCTGCAAATTTTAAAATTTTCCAAAATAGAGTAGATTGATATGTTTGTGCAACAGAGGGCACCGAATTTCAGGAAAAATCGGGTTCAAAGATGAGCTCATATATCTTGAATCCATATAGATGTTGCAAACCTGAGAGCAATTTTTTGTATATGAGAGTGTCATTGAGATAAACCTCTCTTAGTTTCCAAAGATTATTCTCCAGATCCTCACAATTTGCATCCAAACATAATAACTAAAATCGGAAATACCAAAAACTTAACAATTGTCTGTAAATATGTATTCTAATATTCCAATATATGACACCTGTGCAAAAATGGAAGGAGGTTTTGTTATTTGTCCCATTCGTGGAAAACAAATCTTTCATTTTTCCAAAATTCAGCTCCATTTGATTGGAAATATCTTTTGAAAATGATGTCAAAAAAATTAATTTCACAACAAATTCATAGCAAGTCCAAGTAGCCCTCCATGCTCTGTATGTTTGCACACATCTTCTGGAAAAATGGATCAAATGGGTAGGCTTGAAATGTCTGTGTGATGGTGTAGAACTCTTGAAGTAGTTTTTTCCAATGCGTGAAAACCTTCAAGATAAATAGTAAGATGAAAACACACTTTGATTCCTATATTATAGGATCATAACATGTCCAGCAAAATCAATGGTTGACTTATGAGAGTACTACAATGTAACTTGTGGTGCCAATGGAATCTCATCTCTTCTGGAAGTCTTCCTTGTTCTTTGACACCCATCACATGCTTGACAGTACTCCTTCACATCTTTATGTAGTGTAGGCCACCACAATCCATCTCTCAAAATCTTCAGCACAATAGCGTTTCTTGCATAGTGTCCACCAACTACGCCCCCATGAGCCTATGATAGAATGATCTGTCTTTAATGTTTAGGAACATATCTTTGCAGTATCTCATATGGTCCCATCTTATATAACTATCCTGCTATTCATGAAAAGTCAATTGTCTTAACCACTAATTCTTTCTTTTGCTACATAGTATAATCTAAAGGAGCCATTCCTATGGTAAAAAACTTAATGATGTCCGCGAAATGGTCATCTGCAACTCTAATTGCAAATAACTGCGCATTAGGTAGATTATCCTCTATGCTGGTTGGTTCTTCCTCTATTTCTAGTCTTGATAGATGGCCAGGTCCTGCATTCTGTTTCCCTTGTTTAACAATGATCTCAAAGTCATATTCCTGGAGTAAAAATAACCATCTACAAATATTTCCTCCTAAGACAAGATTATTAACCAAATAATTCAGTGCAGAATGATCTGTAAACATTTTAAAGTGTCTAAACTTATACAAAGAATACACCATGGACAATCATTCCCTTTCTGTAGTGGTGTTATTATTTTATGCTTTAGATAAATTTCTACTTGCAAAAGCTATAGGATGATCAATCTCTCCTGCACTAGGTTGTGCCAGTACCACTCCCAAAGCTATATAAGAGGCATCCACATGGACATGATATACCTTATTCCAATTAGGGAACACTAGTATAGGTGCAGCTAACATTTTTTATTTCAATATGTAGAGGTTCCTCTGTCATTCTTCATTCCATTGAAAAGTTACTTCGTTTTTCAACAACTTCTCCATAGGTGTAGTGATCTGATCATACCCCTTTGATGAACTTCTTGTAATACCCAGTATGTCCCAACATAGTGCAAAGTTGTCTTACTATCTTATGTGGGGGAAAGTTCACAATGATAATAATCTTAGCAGGGTCCACCATTAGTCCTTTCTTACAGAAAATATGCCAAAAGGTACACAAAATATGCACTTCTTTAGGTTCAAAGATGTTAAACACACATGGGGAGCGAGAAAGATAGAAAGAGAAATCATGCAGTACAATTTTATTAACAATTTGATATACATTTATAGTACATGTGGTGACGGTTGGGATTCACATCCCAAGGTCTCTTGGACTCCTTTTGTCCATTCGACTTCCACACTAACCATTTAGGATTAGGTGTCCAACATTCCCCCCTTAATCAGAAGGGTTATGTATGAGTCCAAGAAGAGAGCTGTAATACAAAATGAGCAAATATGCATGGCAGAACTAGGCTTAATGTGCTCTCTGAAATGTTGGTATAATAGGGCGGTGGTTTAAGGATGGCCACCAACACTGGAACGCT